>JAYMSP010000429.1:0-52385 GCA_036897095.1 Plantago elongata
GACTTCGTTTTACTTCCATTTCCCCCCTCCCCCCCCCCTGCATTAAGAAACTCAGGTATAGTACGCGCTCTCTTTTAATGATGTTAAGATTTTGTATATTTTATCATCACTCATGTCAATGATTTAAAAATCATTTCTAAATATCAACCAAACATGCATAAAGTATATAAATAATGGAATCTCCAAACTAATGAAATTTAACTTCAAATATACTTAGAGCAGTATCTGGTATTGGCAATATAAATATTATGTTATGACGAAACCATAAGGGGTCTATAAAATTTAAATATGAAATAATTTAGAATTTTATCCAGTTAATTTCTAAAATAATATTAGATATATTATTTCACCTCATTAAGTTTTAAATTCTGAATTTGCCGCTAAAGATTTCATTTAAACATCTGGACTTGGGCGACCGTCATTAATTAACTAAATATATCGGACGTACCACGTTACTCTAATTACACATTGACTTATATATGTCACGGATCAATAATTTTTCAGTGAGATTCATCATCAATCTCATGCAAAACGAATCTCACCAACTGATTCACAATAGCATATAATAATCATGGCAAAATATGAGTTAAATAATATCTTGGAACGGGATCGGCTGATATTCTTAATGTTTTAATGATATTAATAATGTTAAGTTGGTGGGAGAATTAAGATTGTTACGTACTCTGATAGATCTGACTACAGATTAGCCAATTAACCTAAATATCCTTATATACAGTATAAGATTTAGAACATCAAAGGGGTATCCTACTAGATAAACTCTTGATCTACACGATCACAATGCTAAAGAGCACAAGCAATCATATATCTCTAGACGGAGTAGATCGGATAGCACACTGAGAAGGGGTTAAGGTATTTATAGCCTATATAACTACTATAGGCTTGACCCATTAAGAATCCTCAAATAAGATATTCTACTTAGCTAGTAAGACTTACTCTAATAATAATTCTTCCTAGTTAAGTATACTTAACTATCAAAACATAATCTAATCAATAAATAAATGTCCACATAAATAACTAATTACACATTAACTAGGAGATGATGCCTTCTTTAAATCTACGTAGAATCGCGCGCCTACGCCTCTTGACAATCCCAGTTCGTAACAAAGATTTATGTTAATTTTTTACCAGATGAACATTTATATCCTGACATTGCATTATGCCGAACCTTCTATAATAAAATCATGTTTGTAGTTATATTTATAATGTATCTTGATCCCTTTAGTCCCTCAATAAAAACGATTTCTAGGACAATCACTCTGGATAAATTTAAAATAAAATATATATAATATAATAAATATTTGATGATACTAATAAAATTAACCATATGCTAATTTTCGATCATTTTATAAAGTAATTTTTTTAGGCAAGGACATTATGTTTTCGTATTACCGCCCAAAAGTTTGGAAAGATATTTTCTTTTTATATAAATAATAGTATAATACAATCTGTAATAGATTATGAAATGCAGCTCAGTTGGTAAGACGCTTCACCTCCAACCAATAAATTGGGGGTTCGAGTCACCCCGTTTCAAAAAATATATAATCTCTAATAATTTTATTCTCCAAAATTCAAATTAATTATAAGTACGTCCCACATTTTACAAGATGGCATTATAGTCAGACCCTTTCGGAAGATAAGCAGCAATGAAAGGCAGCCAGTTGCAACTTGCAACCAGACACTGAAATTTTTGGGATAAGGAAATATTATTATTATAATTGAGAAAAAAGCAAAAGCCACCACTTAATTTAGGACACAATGCAATATTCTGTCTCAACTCCAAAATTTTAAAAGTAGCGAAAATATAAAAGAAATTCCATGGTGTCATGGAAATTCCAGCAAGGCAGGATCACAAAGCACAAAACATAATCTGCCTCTAGCTTCCACATTTTAAAGGCATAGGAGCACGAGAAGACTTGTGGAAATCGTGAAATCCAACTTTCTTAATCCTATATATGTTCATCTTCAATCCTCTCAATTTTCATCACTCACACTTGAACCAATCCAATCAACAAAACTTCATTTCTACAGATTATATATCCTATATTTCCGAAGTAGAATGGCTAAACTATCCGACTTCAGTGAGGTGACAATCCATGTTTCTTGGTACAACGAGCAAATGCAAGTTGAAGAAGGTGATGGTGATGACGATGATGGTGGTTACGACTATGCTCCGGCTGCTTAGTGTGGAATCAAAATGGAGCGGTGAACTCCTAATTTGGCGCACCTTAGAAATTTCCAATCAAAGTACTTTCCCATGAAATTGGATACATATAGGATCCCTAACATTTGTTAGCTAGCTAGTTATGGACTATATATAGACTAGAAAGAATTACTATTATATCTTGTTAATTACAATGTGGAAGATCTTTGTCATTCGGATTATGTTTACTTGGATCATTGAAGCTAATATCTTAATTCCAATGATGTTAGTATATTGTGCAGTTTAGTTGGTAATACGTCTCATCTTCACTCAATAAGCCGTTGGGGGGTTTGAAGCACTGATTGACAAAGTCAATTCAAATTACTTGTCAATCAGTTATTGAGTCACTTTTTAGTCGTTTAAAAAAATCAAAAGTACTACATATTAGTCGTCTTTTCACGAATGGTCAAATTCCGTGGAGCTAATTGTTGTACAAAATGGACTTAAAAAGAGCCACCACTGCCACATCTTCAAACTGGCTCAATCATACCATGACACATCCCTGTACAAGAAATAGAGACAGTATATATGTATTTCTAAACATAGAATTTGATATTCTAAATACCTATAAATAATTATACCAGGCTATCTTCTCGATATCTACATATATGAGAACTTATTTATTTTAAATAATGCATTTCGGTTTAAATTTACTGAGTTCAGTTCAATATCGAAAACAACAAAACCTAAGCCTCATGATAAGGCGTCTATATTCATTGTGGGACTAGAAAAGATTGACAAATAATATGATTATTTACTAAAATTATGAACGCTACACATATACATGCAAAAATGATATACAAATGTTCTCTTACAACCATTGGGTTTCCCATTTTCATTCTCCCCCTTCGTTCCCGCATGTTCGAATATGTCATCCAGATCCTAGATTGTATTCCCCCATGATTTTCTTCATTTCAACCATCCCCATACCATATCTTCGATCGATCTCATTCATGACTTATCAACGTGGCTATTTGGTGGAATCCTACTGTTCGGAAGTGCTGAATTCGGCTTTGAGATTATGTGACGGGATCTTAGATGGATCCATCGGATTAGCACGAACTCTAATCATGACGAATAAACCTCGAATGGATAGTTGGCATGAATTAGAAGCGAAAATGGGGAAATACAATCATTATAACCAGGGTTATAGTGATGTGACAAATTTATGTTTCTGGTTAGAGCACAATTAATTGAGTGACACAGCTAATATAAAAATGCCAATTTGAATTGACTGTTGCCAATTCAAATCGCGTACCAATCAGCCCCAAAACTTTTAACTAGAGTTTACTTCCGGACCAAATGTATATACATATAATCTAAGGGTCATGGTACTTTATTCATAACCTATCCTATGATTATAGATCAATTAATTGAGATAATGGAATATATGTGTACCGTTAAATCCGTACGATTGCTCGAAATGGCGCCGGACCTGAAAGTCGAATCCCATCACATTCTCATTTATTTTATGACCCTTCAAAATAAAGGCAGCTTAGCATACACTCAAACGTCCTTTGCGATGAGAAAATATTCTAAATGTTGATTTGATCCTATAAAAAAAAGCAAAAGCCTCCACTGAATTTAAGACACATGATTCTATCACAATTTTAAAAGTAAACAACATATACAAGAAATTCCATGTTGTCATGGGAATTTCCAGCATGGCAGGACCACGAAGGCAAAACATAATCTGCCTCTAGTTTCCACATTTTAAAGACACATGAGCACATGCAATACTCATGGAAATTGTGAATTCCAACTTCTTTAACCCTATTTATATTCATCTTCAATCCTCTCAATTTTCAACACTAGCTCACTGTCTCACTCTTAAACCATTCCAATTAAACTATCACTTCACTCTGCAGATTTATACTTATATCTTATATTTCAGAAGTAGAATGGCTAAAGTATCCGCTTTCAGTGAGGTGATAATGAATTTTTCCTGGTACAACGTGCAAATGCAAGTCGAAGAGGGTGATGGTGATGACGATGATGGTGGTTATGATTACGCTCCGGCTGCGTAATATATGATCAAAATGGAGCAACAGCTGATTTATAAGTTTCTAAGCTAGTAATACTAAGCCATGTAATTGGATATATATATATATATATATAGGATATCTCTAACGTTGTTAGCTAGCTAGTTATGGGCTATATGTAGTAGACCAGAAAGGATTATGTATATATCCTGCTATATTGGTTTACATGCATTCTCGTTTTTAACCTAATCTGCAACAAACATTTTGTTCACGGATAAATGAAATTAAAAGAATGACATGTGATTCGAGCTTGTCTTATGATCATTCTACTAGCATATACTGTGGTATGGTTTTAGGCACCAGTGCAACACTAAATTATCATACTTGCAAAGTTGTTTCTCCAATTTTACCAGAGACAATTGAATTGAATATGAAACTACCGGAACAAATCGCTCATATCCAAAATTTAGTTAGGAGACATATGTATAAAACAAAGTCTCATGAGGCATCGTCTCTATGTAGATACGGATCATGTTACTAATAAAAATATTTATATTATTAATCAAAAAATCTATGTTGAAATAAATCTTCTTGTAATATAATAAGTATTTTTATTGATAACATGATTCGTCTCTATATAAAAATCGTCTCTCATGAGACTTGCTCTGTGTATAATTCCAATGGCCAAACTTAAACGCACAAATTGTGTTCTTATACATATCAATAAATTCAATGTTATTTTATTACCGACTTTTAGTCAATATATATTCAATTTCTTGTGTGTGTCTCAGTTGATACGACTGCTCGAGTTCTTGAGATTGTTGAATTTACATGAACTTCCAAATACAGGAACCATGCGGTTACTTGTAATATTGTCGATTACATTTTAACCCCTCTTGGAAACTCTATATCAACATCAAGTTTGTTTCGTTTCACAAGAGCCCTCGTTCCAGTGCCCTTTGCTAGGTGTATTTAGTTTTAACTTATCATGTTTATACTAGGTGGACAACAAAGCGCAACTCAAACGTTTCATTTTCGATCTAGTGGTAGGGGATTCGCTCCCCCTTTATTCATTTAAAATAAAATTATTTGTGCTAGGTGTTGTTAAAAATTTATTTAGTTGCCCCTGTTTTGGTCCCTGTGCTTTGGCTTGCCAGAGCCAATTATTTAATGTTTCATTATTAAAGTGTTATCATCATGCAATGTAACATGATAGATTCTATAAAACCTTCTAGTCATAGTATTTTTGAGCATCTGTCATACTTTTGATTTAAATTATACTTTTTTCTTTTAAAACGGTTAAATAAAAGAATATAAGTAATGATCTTGACGAACAATTCTAACGGAAAAAGGATCATTTCGTCCAAACTAAATACATCAATTATACCTCACTACTAGATACCATTATCATATACATCAAAATAAAATCACAAATTCTAAAATTCCAAAATCATAATCTACTTAACCACCGGATAAAACTCAGCAAGCATCACTAAAAATAAAGTTTGCGTAGACAAATCTTCACCACTAATACGGTCTGATCCAAACTATGTTTTCCCCATTTTTTATACCATAAGCTAATTAACCATTTTTTTTCCACCCGAAACAACTAAGGCCAATATCAACGACGGATACAATAGCAC
Source organism: Plantago elongata (assembly GCA_036897095.1). NCBI lineage: Eukaryota > Viridiplantae > Streptophyta > Magnoliopsida > Lamiales > Plantaginaceae > Plantago > Plantago elongata. The sequence goes on from JAYMSP010000429.1 coordinate 5,847, forward strand.
AATCTATCAACAAAATATAAATGTAGAATTAAGGGGGAAACTGCATGCTAACAGGAATGTAGAAGCCAAGAACACATTAACAATAACAAAAGAGCAACAGGCTAGGGAGGGCAGCATCACAGACACAACATAATATCTACAGTAGCAAAAGGGCAGTATCATTCAACAAGAATGGACATAGCTTAATTACCGACTTAGTAGATCTTAGTTCGGGTATTAATGTACCCTAGGTTTTTCAGCCACGCGCGCGTTCGTCAGTCCGGTAATTCGCCTTTCCATTTCCCTTCCAATATACTCCGATCAGACCAAATTCTCCAAATCAGACTGAAATTCAATCATGGCGGGAGATAACATTAACATCAATGAAGAAGATGATAGTAATCATACTTTTCAGTGGGATGAGAATTCTCAGCTCTATTACCATGCCAGGTTTCTTTTCATTTTTTCTTTATTCAAAATCACTAGTCTTCTTCTTCTTCTTCTTGTTCAACCAATACTCGTTCGATGCAATCAATTAGCTCTATGTATAGCTTCAATTACTACTCAGATGGTCTTTTACGAATTTCTGATTCCCCCAATTTTTGCTTCTGCAACGAATTGATGTTTCGTTATTATGCCCAATTTAGGTTTATAATTTTTTGCTCTACAATATGTTGTGTTGATGATGCAGCTCTGGTTTTTACCATGATCCGAAAGATGGCTGGTATTACAGCAGCACAGATGGGCTTTACTACAAATTTGAAAATGGGAATTATGTGCCTCTTAACTCCAATTACATGGTTCTTTTTCTTTCCGTTTCCGTTTTGTTAGGTTGGCTATGTCAGTTGTGTTTGTTTAAATTTAAATGTATACTGTTATAGGGAGATGATCAATCTGAAATGCTCAATACCAATGGTGGAGAGACATCGGAAGTGGAAACGCTAGTCGGAGAAGTTTCTGTTGGCCTTTCCAAAGGTTTGATTATGTCTTGGCTGTTGATTTGCCTAATTGTTAATGCATATGTTCAGCCTACTGTAATTTGACCCTGTTCCAATGATACGGCCTCATTAGTTGTTTACTGATTTACTCTCTTCTCTAGATTATTGAAAGTTGATTTTCTTGAATTTTTTTGGGTACTAGTATGCCTGAACTTGTTGGCAGCACTGATGGTTGTTGTGCTATGATTGTGTGCAGAGACAGAGGCTTTGGCTTGTGATAGCGCTGAGCAATCAGAGTACCCACCACCACCATCAGAATGGTATTCCCAGCGTCAGTCAATTCGTATCATAATCCCTGAATTTATCAATAGCATTCGAGAGGCCTTACCGAATCTCTAATATGCAGGCTCGAGGACGCTCTAATTGAAATGTATCTATCAGGCTATTCCCGACAAACTACTGATGCAGCTCCTTTGGACTTGAATATGGCTGTGGAAACTAATCACACAGAGCAGATAGATGCATCCACACGTGATTTGTTTATCTCTTAACTTTTACACAAAGGGTGATAGTAGTGTCTTATGGGAAGGATCTGATATTTTTATTGTGTAGGGGAAGATGACATTGAAGAACTGGAAGAAGGTGAATGGATTCCTGATGATCCTCAATATTTAAGCAATCTGAGTGAGGAGAATATGGATGAAGGTTTGTAGTATAAGAGTCGAAAGTATTTACTTTTCTTCATTCCATTTTGTAAGCTTGCCTGTCAGCAGACGGCGAGTTATTTTCATTTATACAAGAGATTTGAAGCGTTAAAGAAAAGGATTTTGTTTCTTCTATTAGACTTATGATGGTATTCCAGTTAGTCTTTGATCTTTGTTTGCAGTTTGTTATAGTTATATATTGAGTCTGTATTGAAACTTAAGTAGGCAGAGTGGTGTATCACACTTCACCAATTCTTACTGATGATTGAACCAATCATCTTTTGTCAGGTATTTCTCAGGAAGAGGAAAATTGGCGAGCTCAATATGGTCAAGTTTGTCAAGTAGATGAGGAATGGATGTCAAATCTGCAAGCAGTAGATTTATGGGACTGGGCTTTGGTTAGAGAGACAAAGAAAGACGGCAAGACGGAGGTTTGTAAGTTGGTTGGAAGACTTACGAAACGTTCTAGCAAGACTCATCCATCAGTTCCGGCAGGTGGTTGTAAACTGAGAACTGCTCCAGTATGTGAAGTGCACCTTGATATGGTACGAGTGACATCAGGTTTGCCAGTTATCCATTGGTTTAGATATTATAAATATGTTGGAAAGGTGTGTGGACAGTCTTGTTGCTAATCCGATCTGTATTTGGGTAACTTCTATTAGGAGTACAATCTTGTTGAAGAAAACCCAAAAACATGTAACCAATAGTTTTGTTGAAACTCTCTCATATCCATGCGCACTTACACACCACACTTACAATTCTCCCCTATATTCATGCAGTAACATGACTGCAACCGATCAATTATTGTTCTTTGATGTGATAGGTAAAATTTATAGATTGAGAATTCCTAGCATGCAATATCTGGCTTGCTCGCCGAGTTATGATGCTTCTAATCCAACAAAAGATTGGGGCTTTCCACAACTGTCCGAGAATAGTAGTCATACTAAGAAGTTGCCCAAGTATGTTTCACAGCCTGAATCTCAAACCTTGGAGATTGGCGCTCATGTGGGGAAGTCTCAATCATCAACAAAGCTTTCCTTGTCTAAGAAGGTAAAACGTATTCAGCTTACAGAGTTATTTTACCATACAATAATTGCATGATTTAGTCATCAAGTATTGTCATTCTGTTTATCTTAAAATGTTTCCAAGCAACATATACAATACATTGGCGAGGTAACCTGGTATCACCTACTATCACATGATCAACAAGGATTTATACATGGTAACTTTAATTCCAACTAATTGGATTAGTCACTCAACTCAAGGCCTAGTTAAAGCTGCGTTCATTGGTAACATGACCAGGCACCATGTTGATTATCTGTTCTGAGATTGATTATTTTCAATTTTAGGATCATACGTATCGGGATAGAGCAGCCGAGAGAAGAACTTTGCATGGTGGCTTTGGTGTAGGTCCTGGACAAAAGAAACAACATGCTAATGACGACTCTGCTCCATCATCTCCCACTTCTTTACATCCTGAGGAGGCTGCTGCTGAATCTCTGAACATTTCATTTGGAGAAGGAAGTTATGCGAGAAAAATTCTAGAAAGCATGGGCTGGAAGGAGGTAATATCAGTTAGAGCCAAGTGTTACTTGCTGATAATTTGTACATGACTTCATGTTAATAGGGAACCGAGGCGTCCTCTTTCTGGTAGCAAAGACAGCATATAGCAATATGCTCGTCCCATGCCTTTCATGCACCCTTGAGCTTCATACATGAGTTTTTTTCCTTGATAACTAGATAAAATAAAATGCTATATAACTACTGTATATTGCTGTTAGTGAATCGATCCAGTTAAGTTCTGGCTGACCCTCATGATTCCAGAGTAATGATGAATCAGTTACAATGCCGGCTTTGCTTTCGTTGTACAGGGTGAAGCACTTGGAGGTAGCATGAAGGGTTTGACTGAACCCTTGCAAGCAATCGGGAATAAGGGAAATGCTGGTTTGGGCTTTGATGATGGCAGAAGAAGAAAGTTTTCAAAATCTTGATAGTTCCATCTAATCAATACGACCGGGTATGTATGATCTTACATTTCATTTTCCTAGTACAGAATAAACAGTCTAGTGATGAGAATGTAACTGCTGTACTAGTAATTAGTAATACTATACTCAGAATTGCTGTAGCATTTGTTTTGAAGAGTGTCACTGATAGTGATGTTAACAAGCCGAATTGAGAGGAATATCACATAATTTGGCTAGAACTAGGTCTTTAATCGAGTCTAGGCTTGGCGTGTCTTGTTCAAGAAATGAGCCTACGAGTATAATGTTAGTGTGACATATTGCTCCACGAGTGTCACGTAGAACGTGAGGCCACGAGCATCTTGTTATCAACAACAAAATCTCAAGTGATATTTAGTTTGTCAATGAAAATGAATGCATGAAACTGTATAAGAGTATCATCATTCATCATTGATTAAAAGAATTTTGCCTTTTGTCGGCAATTAATGGTGCTTAGTATTGGATTTGCATCAATTCAGGTAGACGACTAGCTACTAGGGAAAATTAATTAATCATAATTAGTTAGGCTAAAAAGAAGTCTCTACTGGCTAGCTACTTACAATATAGATAGGTCTTGCGGTGGTAATTATGTTAATTTAACATATACTCCCTCCATCCCGTTAGAATTGAAATAATTTTTCGTTTTTAGACGTCCCACTAAATTGAAACAATTTTTCACTTATGAAAATAACCTCACAATACGATTTATTTTCAACCACACATTATACAATTCATTTCAACCACACATTATTGGACCATGTACTTTTTTATTTTAAACTCATTTTTAGTCACATACTATATATTTTCTTAAAAATCGTGCATTTGGAATATATTTTATTTAAAATGAAACGGGGGGAGTATATAAGTAATTATATGCTGTGGAATTTTAGAATCATCTTGAAATGTCCCCTCCCCAACTTTGTTTTCTGGATCGCAATTCGGGTGATAGATAGAACTTGTCTCATACTCATCGCGTAATTGGGATCGCCTGTACAAAGGTTTCTCCGGAATGAGCCCTACTCGACTAGCAAGTTATTAGTCTCTTCGTCCTTCAAGAAGTGAAATAATTTTTCATTTTGAACGTTCTAATAAAAAAATTTATTTATGAAATTAACTCCACGATACAACTCATATTTAACTACACATTATTAAGCCCATATGTACTTTTATATCTCAAACTCATTCTTAACTAACTATATATTTATTATAAAAATCGTACAAAACTAAATTGTTCGTCATTAACGGGACGGAGGGAGTATGATAGATTTCGTACGAGAAGATGCATCTTAAAAATATGAGTAGCATTTTAAATTCTTTTCAAAATAGGAAAAACTACATATACTACCCCTCCAATTCGCCCCTAGATCAAATTCATCCCCACTATTGAAACAATTACATACACAACTCCGTAGTTGACCAGCTCTTCCACATCACCACTCTCTCTTCATGTGGATAATTAGAGGAAAAATGAATTAAAAAGGAGAAAAGAAAATGTAATTGAAAATATGAATAAAGAAAAGCAAAAAATCAGTCTCCGTCTTCATACTCTCCAATTTCGGCTTGTGCTGAAAATTTTCCATACATATCACTTAGAATCGAGTTCAAATCGCTAATCGATGGATATCGAAGGTTTGGGGGTTTATCCGGATGATATTGTTCTGCGAGTGCTGCTGAAAGACGAAAAGTTGCCATTGTTGCAGAAGTAAAATTGAAGCTTTTTTCGTTGATTTTGTTGTTTGATATACTCAATTTAGTAGTACATTTGATGAACGAAGAGTTAGAAGAAAGAATTTAGACTGGAATTGTTGATTTCGAATGTAAAGAAAGGGTTTTTTTTAATTGTTTCTTATTTTCTCTGAAATAATTGAAATTCGACAGAGCAATGGTTCATGTTGTTAAGTATGTGTTGTTAAATGTTGATTGTTCATGTTTCATAGCATAAACCTTCAGAAAATACAGAGTGTTAGACGCAGATTTAGGGTTTTTTTTGAAGAATTTTGTGATGTGGTTGATTAGTATGTGTGAGTGATGTTTTTGTGATATGTATTGCAGATAAAAAGGCTGGAACACACAACATTAGGATACATCATGCAGGGCAACAATAGACACTAGAGAAAGTGAACGACAAAAAGTATAACCACATCAAACTTCTCAATGATGCAATGGCTACTGCATTAGTGAATGTTTCTAGTTCTGAAATTTTTTGGTTTCGTCTCAAATGTGATATTACTGATAGTATGGGACAATTAGAATTGGTTCATGATGATGATGTGAAAATGATGTTTGATTTGAACAAGAAGTACATGGAGGTATTCTTGTATGTGGAGAGTGGTGAGGATATTCCTTTAGCCATTGATGACACCTATAAGAAAAAATTGGGTAATGTGGATGAGGCTATTCCTTTAGCCATTGATGACACTTATTAAGATTGTGCTAAGCTAATTACAATATCATCCTCATGCGATATGCACGTGTATCAACTAACTTTCAAATATCGAACAAAATCAATTACATCACCATCCCTAAAATTGTGATTCGTAATTATAAACAGGTCCAACCGTCATTTCCTGCCTAATCTATTATGCAAAAAGAAACTCAAAAATAAAAGAAAATAGTTAAAGAAAATAAAAGAAACTAAAAAATGAATATATAAAGCGGTATTTTCGTTAATAAGTCGAAATTTCATCGCCATGTCAGCAAAAAAAAATCCACCTAAGCAGGCTCGTTGACTTTTAAACCTGCTTATAATTAGAATAAAGCACATGTTCATTTTTTAGATAAAAATGTAAATGTTCAGATTCGAGGAATGAATTTGTAAGTGGATTAAATTTAAGAGATACCTTATGTAATTCGCCTTTTTAAATTGTCTTCAAATTGGAATATCATGCACTTAATGTAATCGTAGAGTGAAAATAAATTGATTAAGTGTGCACATCCGCGAACCACATAAATAAAATTTAGCATTGAATACTTTTAGTATTGAACTTACTCCACTTTGTGGATATTTTCTTTTCTCATGACACAATGATGTTGTATAGATGTGTACATTCTGCTTGGCATAGGGTTAGCTACAACCCGTAAGATTCCGGTTAGAACCACACAAAGTACTATAGTGTGGTTTTCCATGGTCCATGTCTGGTAATCATATATTTACTCCGTTTTGTGTTGATCTTTCCGTAGGATAGAACATAAATTTTAAAATAAATTAAATAAAATACTAGAAGGTGTGTTGAAATAGAAAAAATAATGAATAAAGTAGGAGATGATGATAAGGTAGTGAAAAAAATAAATAAAGTGAAAATATAGTGTATAAAGTAGGTGATAAAATTTTTATTTAAGAGATGAGAAAATAAATTTGAAATAAATTAAAATGGAATATATGGAAGATTAAGCTGAGGCGGAGGGAATATGCAGTGGTATGGTAATTTGACATCAAAATCAATTTAAAACAAGTTTTCTTTCACAAAATTTTAGAAGTTCGATTAGAAAATAGGTGAAGGAGTGGATGGTAAAACGGAAGAGAGGTTAGTTATGAAAAGGAGTATCGAACAGCTCCTTAGTCTATAAACAGAGTATAAAACAACGAGAGGGCTACTAATCGATCTAAAATGGAACATTATTTTTGTAAAGTGAACATCCATCTTAAACTGTCTGGTAAATAAATCATAAAACAACTCATTAGTCTCAAATTTAAAGAATATATGTAGATAATTTTGCACTAATTGATAAGTATACAATAATTCTGTAAATACCGATGAGTAACTAAGCCGTGGTTGTTACACTTTAAGACTTAATTTAGATTAGTAGAAATAATAACTTCATTGTTAAATACATAACACATTTTTATTTATTACAAAACGTCCAATAAATTATATAAATATAAAATTAGTTTTATTTTTCGTAAAATTTATCAAATTATCACATGTTTAAAAGTATATAAACGTATATATACTACAATACCATAACATAACGAAAATCATATTATAAAATTATTAGCCATTCTTTACAAATAATGATGAATTTGAAATGTTTATATTGTTGTAATTCATATTCGTAGTCATTAATATTTGTTTAATTATTTAATATAATTAAATTAATTAACTTTACATGAATAATTTTTAAAAAAATTAAAAAAAAATCGAACCAGAATTGACCAGGATTGTGTCTTGGTCATATCATATCTGGTTCTGGCCAGATCAGATCCGGATCTGACCAGGATTCGGTCCTGATCAGGTTCAGATTGCCAAGCTCCGATTGGAGCTTTGGAAACTCCGATCGGAGCTTGGCTGCTCTGATATGGAGCTTTGAAAGATCCATATCTGGGTTGTGTAGCTTCGGCCCAGATCTCAACGGAGTACTAGCCGGAGCTCCTATGATGGTTCTTCATTTATTTTTTTCTTCGTGTTCTTCGTTCTTCATATTCATCGTGTTTTCTTAAAGTTTTTCCGATTTATTTATTCGGATAATATGATTAATTCGAATAAATTATTTTTAAGGTTAAATAGTAATTATTTAAAATTATAAAATTATTTTATTAAATACAATAATTATAGTGTCATTTCTAATATATAAAACTGCATTATGCATTTAGTAAAACCTGTCTTGTGTTTAACATTTCTAATAATAATGGCACTGCTTTCATTAAGTTGTTGATTTTGGGCAGGAAGAAATTAAGAGTACACTTAATTAGCTTCATAATTAATAAACGTGCTTACTACTGTAATTTTGTTTGAGGGTGAAATTATTTGTTCCTTCTAATAAATTTCATAATAATAAATTTCATAATAACACATTGTCCCTTTAATCCTTCTAAAGGCAAACTACATTTACACCCCCTGTTAGATTTAAAAATTGCAGATGACTACTATCCAGATCAACAATTACATATAAGTCCTAATCGATAAAAATCAATTACATCCAGGTCCACGAATTGGACTTTCAGCGAACTTAAGTTCGGAAAAGTCATTTCTGCCCCTGTTTGAATTTCAGATTTTGCATTTGGCCAAACAACAAGTCCACGTGAGGATCACGTGAGGACCTGGATGTAATTGATTTGGTTTATCCGGTACTTACCCGTAATTAATTTAGTTATCATTATTTTCAAAATAAAGACTTGGAACTTTCCAAATCCCAAAGCAAGGAGTGCATCATCAACAGTGTACGATTGCCCATCATATTCATCTTCCATCTATAGACAATTTCGATACCTTGCCCGTTGATTGAGTCGGGTTTTGGAGAGGCAGCTCGTGTGGGTGAGTGAGGTAGAATCCAATGAAGAAAGAGAGAAACATATCTGGATCCAGAACAGAGATACTTGTATGGTTGGGTTTTCTGGGTTTTGGACTTTTGGGACTATTCTTGATGCTTCAATTGCTTGGATTGTCATGCCAAGATTAGGTTGGAGATGGCTACTTGCAGTGTCTGCTCTTCCTGCCTCATTGTTGCTTGTATTCTACAAAATGGCACCTGAATCTCCGAGATATTTATGCTCAAAGGGGAGAAATGCTGAAGCACTAGTTGTTCTGCAGAAAGTGGCTCGATTAAATGCAAGAGAACTTCCTTCAGGAGTTCTTGCTTCTGACAACAATATTGAGCTTGAAGAAAAGATTAATGCATCAGAATCAGAGGACACCAAGACAGAACTCAATCGCGAAGAAGACGCAGACGGGAAGAAGACGGAGACATGAAGAAGACGCAGACGCGAAGAAGACGGACACGGAAAGAAGACGACGGGAAGAAGGAAGAACACGGAGAATTTTGGCAGGTGGTAGAAGAAAGGTAATTGTGGTATGTAATTTCCCAATCCAAGTAAAAATGAAAAGAATTGTTAAGGATGTGTTTGGTCTGCCTCTAAAATAAATAGTGAATTAAGTTGGTTAACGTTTTTACGGATTTATGAACTTGGATGTAATTGTTGATCTCGGATGATCCATATGCAACATAGGCATCCTACAGGGGGTCCCTATGTAATTTTCCCTTCTAACAATAATATTATAGGATAAATTTAACAAATTAATTATATAACAGACCAAAATTTAAAATGCTGCCAAATATATCCTTAAAAAAATATTGTATAATTACTTTTCTATTTCTCAAACTTACAAACAAAAATTGCAAATAAATCCTATTAAAAAATTAATAAATATTAATATAAACATTCATTATAAAATAACAAAAAAGAAAATACAAAACATCATGATAGAAATAAATTCAGATTTACATGCTCAATGAAAATACAATATATGCATACTATAATTTGTAGCTTTTAAAGTGGAAGCTTAATTTGAAGTAAATTATAAAGAAAATTATAATATGTAGAATAAAAATTCATTTGTTAATAGTATTGCGATTATTTTTATAAGTTTTTGATATTTCTTACTTCCTTCCCTATGAAACAAGGTTACCACTTATTTTTAGATTGATAATATGTGCCAATTACTTTTTTCAACAGACTAATGTAGTGGTAAATTTGTACTATATTGAAAATTATTGATAAAATTATTACAATTTTATTTCTTTAGGTCACTATATTAGTATGCATATTTTAATATTTTTATTATTTGTTGGAAGATTATATTTAAAATATTATTTTATTTTATTTTATTTTTATGAATAATTGTTTATATTTTTAGAAGTATAAGAAATAGAGTTTTTCTTTAATTCATTTTAGTTTTAACGTTATACTTTATGGTCATGTTTGGGTAATAAGTTTGAAAAATAGGAAAATGATCAATATGTTATTGTTTAAACTTGTTTAAATGATGGGAAACAAAATTATTAATAGGTGGTTTATTAAAGATTGTCGTGTAAATTTTCCTTTGTTTTAATAATATCTTGTACCACTTAGCATCAAACAGTCATTAGTATGTTCAAATAAACAAATTTCGTACTTAGTTAGTAAGAATCTCAACAAGATTTTGAAAAATTTTATTTTAATTATACTAGAGTTAGACACTGTCACTTTAGGTACATTATAGTGATAGTGGCCAATTTGGTACACTAGTGTAACCACTCGTCCAATTGAAGATCTCCGATTGATTTTTCAATCAAATTGTAGACGTGGCCGCCGGACTTGTAATTTTCTCTCCAAATTCGTATTTAAAATTTAAATACGGGACACATGTTGCGTCCACGTTAATTCTCGGTATAAATTGTGTATTATAATTATAAAATGATTTTAAAAATTATGAAAAATAATTTAAAAATTATAAAAATTCATTTTAAAATTTTTACAAAAATAATTAAATTAAATTCGCATTAGCTACAGAGCTCTCATATTATGACATTTGACTCGTATTTAATGCGAATTTTTACAATTCAATTGAAATACGAGATACATGTCACTCTCTTGTAATTTATGGGTTTGAAATGTTTAATATAATTAAAAATTATGTAAAAAATTCTAAAAATGTTTTTAAAAATATAAATAATATTTTACATTTTATTACATATAAAATAAGTAAATAAAATAAAATAAATTTAAAAATACGATTTGCTACAATAAAAAAAGACGAATCACTTACAAAATTCAAAGGCCCAAATGAAGGTTTACTGTAGCAAATTGGGTTTTTGATTTCTTGAATTTTTTTATTAAATTTATATGTGATAAATTGTAAAATATATTTTTTTAATATTTTTAAAAATTATATTAAACAATTTATACCCATAAATTAGCTAATGAGATTTTAAAAGTTTATAGTTTTTAAGAAAATGTAATTTTTTTATTGTTTGAAAAAAAATGTAAAATGAATTTTTTTATAATTTTTAAAATGATTTTCATAATTTTTAAAATAATTTTATGATTATAATACACAATTTATACAGAGAATTAACGTGGGCGCGACACGTGTCCCGTATTGACATTATAAATACAAAAGTACGAGTCAAATACGGGTCAAAATACGAATTTGGAGGGAAAATTGCAAGTCCGGCGGCTACTTCATCAATTCGATCAGAAAATCGATCGGAGTTCCTCAATTAGACGGGTGGTTGCACTACTATATCCAAATTGGTCACTCTCACTTTAATGTACCTAAAGTGATAGTGTCTCACTCTAGTGTACCTAAAATAAAAAAATTCCAGATTTTACCTACCCTTACTTAACCAAAACTACATGAGAGGTATATCGGCCATCTTTACTATTAGGTTTTATCTAGCTTTTTAGTTTAATGAGTTTTTTATAAAATTTTTTTATAAAAAACTCATTATGTGAACGCGCAACTTCTTCAATTTACTTTGTTAAAAATAGAAGTCACCAGTTAACTTTTCAACTACCAACTAGCTTCCCAACCAATTTTTCAACTAATTTTGATAAACAAAACCATCATATAAGTTGCATGTTGAAATTTCACTACAATTTACTAGTAGTAAAACTAATTCCCTTGTCCCGATATAAGTTATTCACTGAAATCAAACTTTAACTACATATTAATTTTAAATTACAAACCTGTAATATTTAATTAACCAACAACTTATCACTCATCTTATGTTTCTATGATCTGACAATTACAACCAACTCATTAACATTTATTGAACAGACTCATGAGATCGAGTTGAACAGACTCATGATAACCGGTAGATACTGATACAAATTAAAGCTCCTGCTTGGTAGTTGCGCAGCCCCATGCATCCATCGCCACATGAGTTTGGTGTAGCTTTAGCCATCTTTCTTGGCATGCAAAACTGTAGTGTAATACAATGGGAAAAGATACTTACAAAGTGAAGAAAGAATGAAGATAAAAGCTCAAAATGTAAACAAGAAAAGGTTACAAGTGTTGGTGAAAGATGTGAAGAAAATGGGGGACCAAAGGGACCAATATGCTCCACTCCATTGTTGATGAGTCAACCTCAATGTTCTTTCCAGCCCGTAAATTCTCCAGCATTACCCATCATCAATATATTCACCCTAATTTAAAGTAGTAATAGTGTTCTAGTACCATTTTTTTCAAAAGTTACAATTTTGTTGCTTCATTTTATCTTTGCACGCACGCACCAAAAGTACTTGATCACCAAACCAACCATAAACTTTTGTCTTGTCTTTTTTCCTTTCTAAAATATGATTAACTGGGGTTAAGAATAACTTCAAATTAACGATCTCGATCGTTTATCACAAGACTTACTCGTAAATTATTATGTTTATAGTGTGGTTGGTGACATGCAAGGTTTCGAGGATTTTTTCATGCAATACTATATTCTAAATTCCATTTACGTAGAGCTTGAATAAGCTATTCGATCTCTTGAACGAATTTTGTATTAGAACTTGTTCAATTCCATGTTATATATGAGTCTTGAGGGACAAATTGTAAGTGTAATTATATAAAGAGGAACACACGTGAAATAAAGAGGTGAGTGTTCAATAAATTAATCATCGACTTACTTTTGATGATTTTTGTCAATGTCTACTTTCCAATAACCACTCAAATCCAACGCGGAAACACGCTTAGATTTGTCAATAACCAATAATGGGTGTGTGTGTATATATATATATATATATGTTTTCGAGTATTAAATGAATCTATATAAGTTTATATTATGATATATTTATTTATTCGGAGTATCAGATGAATCTAAATAAGTTTATATATGATATATGTACAAATTGGAACTTTGGAAGAAAATGTCATAGTTACGTTAAAGAAAATAAGAAAAGTGCCGTCACAATATAATGAGGCACGAATCTACGTACACCACAAAAAGTGTATTAGTGTACGAAAGTGGTGTATAATTTGGCAACATGGTTTGTCTTCGAAGCCACTGAAAATTAATTGGAATGCCAATTAATATGCATGTGAATGCGACTATATATGATGAAGAATTGGAAACAGGACATTTATTATGATGAATGATTCGCCATCTTTTGACAAATTCTTCTGGAAATTCATACCGCTTATATCATTTATCAACAGACAATTATGAAACAAGACAAAATTCTAGACTAAAAGCTTCTTCTTTAACATGAGTAAAGTGTTTGCTCTATACCCCATATCACACGGACGGTAACAATAAAATTTATAATCAAGTTATAACTTGCCGACTTCAACTATTAAATTATCTATTTAATTATGTTTGGTAATATCATCGTTTACTACTAATCCCTATCGTAAAATTTATGTTTTGGGTCGGTTACAGTTAGGCAAGTAAATTATCACTTGGTATATAATGAATGGGAGTTAGGTAGGGTTGGAGTCGGATGTGGAAGATATGTATTAATGTGCGGTTGATGCATGCTGGTTTTTCGTCGTGGAAATATTGACGTGAAAACAAAGGAGATTGTTACGAAATACAATGTGAAAATGATTTACAGTAACATTTTAGATAATCGATAGTTAATAATCTTTACGAGAGATTGTATTTTTAAGAGATAAGATTTAGATTAAATGCTTAAATACATGATCCTCCTAATTATTAAGTACAATGTAACTCGCAAGTTAAAAAAGAACACATTCAAAGGAACCTCTCAAGAATTGAATAGAAAGAAAATAATTGTTCCCATGCATTTATAGTTACTATTTCGTATGCAATTTAAATTGATAAATTCAATTTAAATTAATATTTTTGTATAAAAATATCAATTTGAATTGAGCTACTAGATCCCATATAGACAAAATTCACGCCAAGACTCGCACAACACAAAATGACATAAAGTCCAATCGAACCAAACTTCACAAATAAATCTCAAGGATCGAATATAGGGTGAAGTTGTGAACAATATTTGCTGCACATTTGATTACCATTGACCCCTTAAACAATACTATATAATACACATAAAATTCAATTACGGTTTGAAAAAGTTTTTCAGTAAATGTAATTGCGATAAATAGATCCAACAGTCTTGACCCGAACTCGAAACTCGATCCGAAATGATCTGACCCGAACCTTAAAGTAGACCCAAAATTATCACATTCACCATACCCGAAAATGACCCGAGACCCGATCCGAACCTGAAAATGACTCGAAATCACCATACCCGAAAATGACCCGAAATACGAATTGACCTAGTGTATCTGAAGCGACCCGATCCGAAGCAACCCGATTAGAATGATATGAATAGACCCGATCCGAAATGACCAAAATCAGAAGTGACCTGAAACCACCCGACCCGAAATGACCCGAGTTTAGAAATGACCCGAATCCAAATTGACCTCTATAAGAATTAAAAATTAAAAAATTATTTTGAACATATTTTTAAATTCACCTCTATAAGATTCCATAACATTAATCTTGAATTCTACTATTATAAAACTAGAATTATCGCAATATGCTACGGATGATTTTTTTTTTTCTTTATTTCACTTAATTTTTCAATCTTCTAAAAAGGATGACTTTTAAAGTTTATCCAATAAATTTGTACCTTTTAATACTCTACTTAAAAAATTAAAAGTAACGTTGTTGTGATTGAATTGCATATAAGTTCATCAAGCAGTTAAGTCATATTAATATACGTTTTCCATTTACAAATATAATTGTGTATCATCTATCAATTGTTTAAATATGACTTCAAACTCCTCATAAACCATTGAATAACTTACTTGCAGAAACATTATATTCATTAACAAGTCTGAGATAAAAATACAATATAAGAAGAAACACGATTATTAAAATGAAAAGGACTACAAAGATGATAATCTGGTACATTTCACCGAAGCATATTTCATAGTAAGTAGCAAACTAATTACATCCTCATGCTCTTCGTCAATTCAAACCCAAAGTAACAAAAATCTAATTAGCAAAGTCTTTCACAAGTTAGAAGTTAGAATAAAGAGATTTTCAACAGTGACAAAGTATCATTGTATAGTATATTAAAAATGTGCATTGCATAAAACTACCTCAAAATTTGATCTGAAACAATCTGAAATATTTTAGTTCGAAAACGATCTAAATCCGAAAATATTTGACACGAAACAATCTGAACTTTTTTAATCCGAAAGACCCAATCCCGAATAACATCCAAATCCGAAAATAGTTGACCCGAAACAACCCGATTGTCTTTAATCCGAAACGGCCCAAATCCGAATAACATCCGAACCTGAAGCGACCCGTATGTGAAGTGACCGACCCGACCCGATCCAAAGCGACCCGAAATATCAATAACCCGAAACGATCCAAACCCGATCACCATCCTTACCCGACCCAAAATAAAAATGAACAAGAATGACCGATATAAATTGACCCGATCCGAATGATCGGATTGCCAGGTCTAGCGATAATACTCTAGATTTAATGATAGGCAAGATTGTGAGTTAGTTACAAGTAAACATGCAAGTTAATGCGAGTAAATTGTATTAAGTAATCAGTTAATCCACTGCAACATTGAGTTGGAGTCTGAGTCCCCTATCATAAATTTCATATATGGGCCTTTCAACGGGCCTACTAATGCACGTAGGAGCGGTCCAAATTTAAAATTCTGAGATAAATATGACATTATTTTGGAGGCTGAAGAAGACTCCTAGGGTTGATTGGGATGACATTTAAATGCCCCCATTTAGCTTGATATTGATTTGGTCTAAAATACACTTCAAATACCCTCATTTTAATTTTATTCCAAACATAATTTTATCAAAATCACCATTCAAATGCCATGTCAATCAGCCCATTATATTTTTAAAATTTAGGAAAACGATTTAACTGTGTGAAACAGTTAATTGGCATTTGGAATTACCAACCTTGAGCATTAAGCTAGAAGAAATTAAAGAGTAGGCAAAAGAATGATTAGGAACAGTAAAATGTGCCCTGAGATTAAACCACAATACAAATCCACCAAAAGAAAAGAAAAAAGATAGCAAGCAACTATAGGCAGACAATAATAATTACAAGTATAGAAACTGATCGAGCACATACAAACAGTGAAATGAACTTTCACAATTACTACATGATCTTAAATCATCACCTAGTCAATGGACCCCCTAAACTTAATTTGGTTTTACCTACAAATTCCCTTACAAAACTCATCTTACACCATTTCCAAGTGTCTTGGTTTTGCATTCTTTCAAAACACACTAATTAACAAATGTACAGTATAAATAGTCCTAGTGACACTTTTTGAAATCACTAATGTGCATGGAATTCCAAAAAGTTGATGTCTTTAATATTTATATATATGTGGTTTTCTAGCTCAGTGTCAAACTTGAAGAGTAAGGTTTTGGGTTTGGCAAATTCAGATAGCATGAAGGGAACAGTCAAGTATTTGGCAGGAATTGCTGGTGTTAGTGGCTATGGCTCTAAAACAACTGCACAACAAGTTGCTCAAGATTGCTTGCCACTTTCTTTCATGACTTCACCAAAGCTCACTGCAATAGTCACTGGTTAGTTAGTTCCAATCCCTTCTTTCACTTACTATTATTATTGGCTCTTTACAATTCGTGTACAGGGGCGGAGTAGGAGATGCGGGTGGGACGACTCACCCCCTGGTCGAAATTTTCAAGTGAATTATTGAAAATTTAACATGTTGCCGCAACCAAATTTTGAAAACCTTTTTTATGCACAAAATTTTACTCCGTCCATAATTCCACGCTAGTATAAATTAGATGAATATGTTAATTAGGTGAAATTTATTCCAGGCCATGAATCCACACTAATATGAGGAAAAACAGGTACTTTTTGTAAGAAAAAATAACTAAAATATGTATTATGAATTCGTGTTACATCTCATAATAATTTTAACCACGTGTAGATATTGAAGTCATGAAATCGAATGAGCTTATCTTGTCTTAAATAGCAATCAATTCGGGTTGTGGATCAATATTTAGAGGCTTGACGCATTGAGATGTCTAACTGATAAATAGTAAATTGATTTTGTGTGAGTGTAATATGTTTCTTTAACTCTTAACAGATTTTATTTTCGGAATTTACATACTTCATAATGGTATGCCAAAGAGTAAATAAGTTTTTCAACAAATCCCACACAATGTTAAGATTCAAATTATTTTAATGCTTGAAACACTAATTTTAAGATTTCTAGTTATATTTGCATAATATTAATGTAAAACATTTCGAATTCTCTAGGCCGGAACAGTACGTACTCAGAACATCATTTTAGTTCTACTGTATTTTGATTGTAAATGGAGTAGATATTTCGGATTTATAAGTCTCAAATCCCCTGTCGTTTTGATTTATGACTTCGCCTGCAGTCGGCTTACACACCAACAATTTACATGAATGCATGTATTTTGAAAATTGAAAAATTGGCTAATTATGAAGAACACATATAAATAAGTATGTGATAGTTCTCCTACAACCTCCGTATATTTCAGACATCATCATCACTATTATAACAAAATTGAGTTTGATAAGATTTTAGAAGATTTCATAGAATCAGTGAGTAAGATTCAAGATTTTCTGACATTAACATTGTTATTAAACAATGGTCCTTTTTGTATTCAAGTAGAGTGAGTATATAATTATGTCCAGGCATTTTATCATCCAATTCGTAAAGCATGCTGTATTTTAATAGGAACTTTCTGTCATTCTTGATCTTTGCCAGATTTAGTTTTGTCTCTAACTACTCTATTCAAACTTCTCCTTGACTATTGGTGAGTAATCAAATCCATAAAGTTAACCAAATTGCAACTAATTAATACTATACATATCCAATTTTAATCACCATGTATGTCACGTTGATAAATATTTTGGCTTTATTAAGTAAACAATTATTTGGAAGTTAGAAGATGTTATATCCATTTTAACAAAATCAATGTTTGAATTTTATGAGTGATTGATTTTGGTTTCATTTTTACTAGGCGCGACATCTGGAATTGGTGCGGAGACTGCTAGAGTGCTCGCGAAGCGCGGTGTGAGAGTAGTGATTCCAGCAAGAGATGTTAAAAAGGCAGAAAAAGTGAAGGAGTTTATACAGAATGAGAATCCAGAAGCTGAAATAATCATAATAGAGATAGATTTGAGTTCATTTGCTTCAATACAGAGATTTTGTTCTGAGTTCTTGGCAATGGGATTGCCTCTACATATCCTCATGTATGTTATGTACTATTAAGTTCTTTTACTCTTAGCTTTAATATTGTCTCCTTTGTAAAGTTGTGGGGGTAAAAGGCAACAAAAAGGAAAGTTTGATGGCTAATATTTGAATACTATTCTCACAGAAATAATGCTGGCAAGTATTCCCAGAAGTTGGAGTATTCTGAAGACAAAATTGAGCTCACTTTTGCCACAAACTACTTAGGTAATGATACTGGCCTAGTTCTCCTTGATATTCCTTGCAAACTTTATCGTTAAGGAGTTCTTGCATTATCACTAGTTTGTTTGGCAAAACAATCTGACTGATTGTTGTTAAGGTGATTGGCAGCTGATCAGTCAGCCGATGCGCTAACTTATTCTACATGGTTTGTAGAGTGGGATGAACATGTTTGCACTATGGAACTGACAGTTATGTATTGTTTGATATTGAAGGTCATTTTCTGCTAACAGAAATGCTGCTAGATAGAATTGTGGAGACAGCTTCAGAAACAGGCATAGAAGGAAGAATAGTGAATGTGTCTTCTGTTATTCACAATTGGGCTAATAAAGACAACTTCTGCTTCACCAAATTGATCAACCCCAAAAGGCAATAACTCCTAAAGACCTAAACATACCTCATTCAAATCTTTGATAAAAAAAATAGCTAGCTAAATGTTACTTGAATGCAGTTACAATGGCACTCGGGCTTACGCACAGTCAAAAGTAGCCAACATACTGCACGCCAAGGCGGTAGCAAGGCAACTTAAGGTGAGGTTATCTGTTTATGTAACATACGATTGTGCTAAGATTCAACTGAACTGTCCTGATAACGAGTGTTCGAGTGTAACAGGCAAGAGGTGCAAACGTAACTATCAACGCAGTGCATCCGGGTATTGTAAAGACAGGAATAATCAGGGACTACAAAGGCTTTTTCACAGGCATGCTTCCCA
Source organism: Plantago elongata (assembly GCA_036897095.1). NCBI lineage: Eukaryota > Viridiplantae > Streptophyta > Magnoliopsida > Lamiales > Plantaginaceae > Plantago > Plantago elongata. The sequence goes on from JAYMSP010000429.1 coordinate 25,364, forward strand.
CCTTGTCTTGTTGGAATTTCTCTTTACAAACAATCCAACAAGAACAAAGCTAAATCTAATGCTTTATTGGATATACTGTATGCAGATTCTCTATTCTTTATGGCCTCCAAGTTGCTCAAATCTACATCACAGGTTTGTTTTGTTTGTCCTTATTGCTACCATTCATCTTTGACTATTCCTTAATTTGTATCTTGTTGTTCTTTAGAATGCCTTAGCCTAACAATTAAAAATTATCTATCACATAAAGTTATGGTAGATTGTCAAACACTTCGGCTCGCCTTATACAACTCGATATAACAACTTCATAAATCATTCAAGTGTGAGACGTATCCCACAAAATCACCTAATTTGCAACGATTATTAAGTTAATCCACTCTGTGACTCTGCTCTAGTCAATAATAATCCAGACATATAAGGGTTGTTCAAAAGTACTCCAGAATACAGATTACAAATGCCCTAGGTTACTCCAAATTTCTTTTCCTCAGCTACATGTTTATTTTCATGAAATCAAATGGGCCTATGTATTTCATTGTCAACTGAACCTGTTTATAGAGACCAATATTATTTAAGTGATTGCCCATTGGGCTATATAGACTCATCCTACTGTCCTAGGCCCATTCACTTACATATGCACCACTTAATGGACCTGCACCAGCTGTCCAGCTTGTTCTGATCCGCACCAACATATTGATTTTTTGTTTTTATACTTTACTATTTTGAAAGAGCACTACTCAAATACAATTATGAATGAGAACTACTCAAATGTAGTTGTTACATCAAGTAATACTTCCTTCGTTCTTAATTTAAATTTTCACAGGATCGAACATGAATTTTAATGCAATGTAATAAATTAATATGAATTTATTAAAAATAATAGTGGAAATAAAGTGGTGGAAGCTCATATAAGCCAATTAAGATTATTATATTTGATATGGGGTTTAAATATTTTTAAATATAAAAACGAAAACTTAAATCAGAAACGACCCAATAAGGAATACGGGAACTTGAATTAGGGACGGAGGGAGTATCATTTTTCTTAACCTTTGATTTGAAGATGATATAGGTAATGCATATTGAAATTTATTATGTAAGATGAACGGATGAGATTTACTAAGTTAACTGGAATTTGAGCCAAGTTTTTGGTTATACTCCTCAACACACTCCATGTTATCTTCTACTAATTTGTATATACCTTTCAAGGGCTGATGCAAGTGTGTGTTTTGTGGAAATTTGCAGGGTGCAGCAACAAGTTGTTATGTGGCATTGAGCCCAAGAATAAATGGGCTTAGTGGTAAGTATTTTGCAGATTGCAATGAGAGTCAGTGTTCCAGTTTAGCCCATGATGAAGCCCAAGCCCAACTATTATGGAAACAAACACGTGTCATGATACAAAGGCGATTGACAGATACTAGTTATGCCAAGGTGTACCTCAGTTGACCTAGTCATGTAAATAATCTTAGCATGGGTTCTTCCTAATTTCATGTACATTTATATAAATCCCACTTATAACAATAATAAAGATGATAAAATCAAGTTCTTAAAACAACTGTATTGCTGAAAGAAACTGTTTTTAAAGTCTCAATTATGTAATTTGATCTTGTAATTATCAAAAAGGTTATTCTTATTAAGATTATATGTTCTTTTCGACTCAAATTTATTGATCTGAACTGAAGTAGTATAATATAAAATTTAACAAAGCCAAGTTAAATTGAATTGAAGATAATATATACTAAATTAAAGTTTGGACAGTTTCGTATAAAAGTTTATGCAGAAACAAAATGCTAAGGTAATTTAGTTCATTTATGCGAAGGACTAGTCATGTTCAGGACATTGCAATTCAAGCTAACTACCATTGGAAAACACGGTTAACCACTAATTTCAATGAATGAGATGATTGGAAGGCATAAAAGTTAAGGATGATGTGTGGTTTGTATTAGTAAAGAGAGGACATTAATCTTATCGCGATGGTGCCGAAAGAGAGAAAGATCAACTATGTCCATTACAACTTACAAGACCTAAGAACGTTATGGGACACATTATGTTTTATATGATTCACGATACTTTAATGGTCATATCTATGCTCATTATATACTGTACTATGTCGAATATATATTCGAGCATTATGAGTCGCTTAGCTAAAACTATAAAATCATATATATATAGCAATATTTGGAACGACGTAAACTACTTTGATTTCTAAATCAGAAAGCAAGTAGAAGTATGGAGCATGATCTTTTCAACAATTGCATGTTAATGTTTGAATTAAGAATGGTAAAAATGGGGAACACACCCTTAAAAGCTGGGAAGAAAAGGACACAAAACATAAAAGTGATGCCAAAGTCCAAACAATCAAGAAAGGAATAGCTTTGGAATTAAAAAAGATACAGATGGATCAAATTATTGATCCACAAATTACAATTATAAAAAATGAACACTGCTTGATTAGAAAGATTAGTATCTTACTTGTGAAGGAACTTGTTGTTAAGATATCCCAATCGTTGGGAGAGCATCTCACATTATTACAAGACTTGGGTATTTAAATTTTAACATCACAAGTTGCAACTAACTGTTAGAATTTTAGCTTAACTGGAAATATTTGTCATTCACTTTGCACAACAATTAAGTTGGGTCCTTATATGTTTTCCTCAAATTCGTATAATCTTTTACTTTAATAGATAGAACTTAAATAAAAATTACTAAAATTCAATAAAAAGTTAAAGGACAATCGAAGGTTAAAGTATGTTGGTCGGATATTAGTTGTGAAATGTCAAGAGTAGGAACGTAAGAAGTCCCACTCCCACATAATAAAATTTAACAAAGATTATTTAATATTAAATTGCGCACATCAAATTGTGGCAAATAAATCCTCTCCTCAACGAAATCGGTATGTTCTTGTGCTCTTCACACACTTTGTTGCTACACTGAGTATAAGAGTTAACACAACATATACGCCAAATTATTTGGGTCACTTTTCTCCTTTGTGACCCGAATGACCTTTCATCTTCCACCCTGTAATATCATGATATGTGACAAGAAATATATTATATTTCTTACATAGTTAGCTCGATCATGAACATGTCAAACACTTTACCATGCATTATCATTATGGCGTGTGATTAATGGATTTCAGTGACCTTACTAAGAAAATTTGCCTATTATCATCTTCAGGCACCTGACGTACGCATAAAGAGTCACTAGTCTATCGTACCAATTCCTCTAATGAGTTCATCAATATGTCGTGCTTCAACTTTCACTTTCTACCACACTCGCGACTCGACTACTGTATAACTTCAAACTGCACCATTCGATATACGAAATGTTATCCTTATATGTTTTAGGATAATAAACATGGAGGAATTACACAAGTTATATGATGATATCATTTAAACCGTGTGGTCTTTGGTAGAGAATCATTGATTTAGGACCACAATGAAGGTGAATTGTAGAAAGAGATGAGGCAAACAAAACTAAATACAAGAGTCCAACAAAATCACATGCTGTTCCTGTAGGCTCTCTGGCCCTTATGTTAATGTATCATGTATGCTTGCATGGGTTATACATTACATGTACTTTGTACTCAAAAGATTATCATCATCAGATAGATTTAATGATTACATCGGCCACGAATTACAACTCAATTTGATATACGCTTCAACTTTAATTAATAGGTTAGGAGTTCAAGTCGACCTTGCCGTTTAAAAAAAAAAAATGAGCTTCATTCAATTGGGTGGAAAGATACAAGTACCAATAACTTACTTTCATCAGGATATATATCAGTTTATCTTCTGGAATTGAGCCTCTTTATTGTGCTTGCTATATTATGGCAAGCTTCAATTTATATATGGTCCATTTCTGACCCTCCAGTTCTCTGTCTGCCTACTTTCTATTTGGATCTTCCCTAAAGTCTAAACTGAAAGATGAAACAATTACTTGTACTAAATATATATCTAACCGGCTACTTTGGAGCTCCATTCTTTAAACCGAAACATTTGTTATTATTCATCATCTATACTTAAATTTTGGTTTCATATTGAGACTACACGAGTTTACTTTTAAAATCTAGTATTTCATCTTTCGGAAGGACCTCAATCCTTTCTGAATTTATCGATGTTAACCAAATTTTGAGCATTGATCAATTTGGAGTCGTTACTTGTATGTTGCGATTCTTCGTTTAATTGGAGATGTATTTTGCAATATTATTTTGCCTCCGAATTTATCCATGTTGTTCACGTTTTCTATTATTTTTTGGAAATGAAATTGAATGGAATGGAACGGAACTGAAGTGTAGTATAAATTATAATTAAGTAGAACTGAACTGAGTGAAATGAATTGAACTAATTGAATGAAACTGAACTTAATTGGATGAGTTTTCAGTTGAAAATAATATAACAGCGTCTAAGTTTTGATAATAAACGTATTTTATAAGAGGTTAGAATTGAGATGCAGTAAGACGATCTCCTCATAAACTCTAGTGATATATGAAGATATGAAGAAAAAAAAGGGAAAGAAAGTGTTAGTGGTTGAACTTTGTTAATGATGTGATGAAGGTTTGGATTAGTGATGGTTCCCTTAATTAAGTGAGTAAGTCATGTGCAAGAGCTCGTGATTATATTCCTAACCGCGACATCCTTGTAAGATAATTTAAGTAATCTAATGTTAATTGCATGCCAAAGTCACGAGACAACCAACATGTTCATTTCTTATTTACTTCACTTAACAACTTCAAACCATAATCATCATCATATATTCTATAATCTTCTGTCACGCGACATCACGTGATTCTATGATTATATTACAAGGATAAAAAGATAGATTGCAGTTTTATTTAACTAATGTCTGAATTTCATCATCTTATTGATTCTTTTTTATTATGCTTTGCGAATAAGTCAAGAGAGACAGACAATTATAATCATAAATTAAATCTAATTGGATTTAAATTTTATTTTATTTAACCAAATTTTATGGTGGACTGTTTCTCCACTACAAATTAATCTGTGAAAAGAAAACGGATCGCTATTTGTTTTAATTTATTAATTGTGGTGGAAATTTATGAAGTATTATTATCTTCAATCTCACCAATTTCCTGACAACAGTATTTGGAATTTTAACTGGTGAAGATTAAGTAATAAAAAGATGGATTATTAACAGTGATGTGTCATAGATCTGGATTTGGAACTAGCTAAAATTCATCAACAAGTACCTGCATAGTATTAAATCAGATCTAGATCCAAAATCTATTCGTCATTATTAACCATGGCATATATTTAGTCCTAGCTAGTATTATTCACTTACTCTTAACTTGTTATATATACCGGACTGGATATTATTTTATAATTTTTATCCATAAAGAAGAAATGTAGATCTTGATTTAATTATATATACGCTTTTTTACTAAATTAATACGACATCTAGTTAGTAGGAGCATTAGGGAATTCAACTTAAGATAGCCACTTAAATTAAATTATAACAAGTTATAATTTCTTCAAATCTAAACGAGTGATCATGTTTCAAATGGCTAAATTATAACCAGTTAAGAATGCTTCATTTGTTTCGGATCATAGACATGGAGAGAGTGTTCTATTCCACTACTCATGGCATAATATACGTTTATTTCGGAATTTTCGATTAATGAATATTATTTCAATGTTCATTGATTGTGACACCTCCAAATTGGACCACAAATTTCATTTGACAACAAATTTCACATAATGATTGAAATTTTGGGAGGGTAAGTCAATTTTTATTATCTTATTGAAAAAAACGATGACTCATTTGATGGCAAGTAGCCATCATCTTCGACTTTAGCAATTAAAAAGTCGTTGGCCGCTTCTGAAGAGGTCATCATATATTCGGTTATAGCCAGCTAACGTAATGGCACTTACCACTAGACCTGGCAATTGGGTCAATTTGGGTCGGGTCATTCTCATCCGCTTTTTATTTCGGGTCATTTTCGGGTCAGATCGGGTCGGGTTCGGGAGATATTCGAGTTCTGATGATGACAGGGTTTGGATCGTTTCGGGTTATTGATATTTCGGGTCACTTCACATCCCGGTCACTTCGGGTTCGGGAGATATTCGGGTTCTGATGATGACCGGGTTTGGATCGTTTCGGGTTATTGATATTTCGGGTCGCTTTGGATCGGGTAATTTAGGATCGGGTCACTTCACATCCCGGTCACTTCAGGTTCGGATGTCATTCGGGTTTGGGTCCTTTCGGATTAAAAAAAATCAGATCGTTTCTCATCGACTATTTTCGAATTTGGGTGTTATTCGGGTTTGGGTCCTTTCGGATTAAAAAAGTTCGGATTGTTTGGGTCATAGATTTGCAGATTTGGGTCGTTTTCGAACTAAAATATTTCGGATTGTTTCGAGTCGAATATTGAGGTAGTTTTATGCAATGCACATTTTTAATATACTATACAATAATACTTTGTTACTGTTGAAGTCTATTTGTTCTAACTTCTAACCTGTGAAAGAGTTCTCTAATTAGAGTTTTGTTACTTTTGATTTGAATTGACAAAGAACATGAAGATGTAATTAGTTTGCTACTTATTATGCAATACGCTTAGGAAAATGTACCAGAATATCATTTTTGTAGTCTTTTTCATTTTAATATTCGTATTTTTTCTTATATTGTATTTTTGTCTAAAACCTGTTAATGAATATAATGTTTCTGCAAGTAAATTATTCAATGATTAATGAGGAGTTTGATGCAATATTCAAACAATTGATAGATGACACACAATAAAACTTGCAAATGGAGAACGTATACTAATATGACTTAACTGTTGATGAACTTATATGCAATTCAATCACACCTACATTTACTTTTAATTTTTTTTTAAGTAGAGGTACAAGTTTGTCGGATAAACTTTAAAAGTCATTCTTTTTAGAAGATTGAAAAATTAAGTGAAAATAAAGAAAAATAACATATCATTCGTAGCATGTTGCGATAATTCTAGTTTTATAATAGTAGCATTCAAGATTAATGTATACGGAATCTTCTTATCGAGGTGAATTCAAAATTATGTTCAAAATATTTTTAAAATTTTTATAGATAAAATTATATGAGATTAAAAAGATACTTTATATCCAACCAACTTTCCTATAGTACAATAAAAAATCTAGATTATATACAATAATTTTAGTTTATTCCATTTACATCAACAAGTTATAAGAGGTTCATGCTTTAAACGGTACCCTCTAGTAATGTAATGCATTGTGATACTTGTGATTTCGCGTCAAATATAATTCGGATAATTTTAGACCGGATGATTTGGGTCAATTTGGATTCGGGTCAATTCAGATCAATTCTAAACTCGGGTCATTTCAGATCGGGTGGTTTCATGTCAATTCTAATTTGGTCATTTCAGATCGGGTCTGTTCATATCATTCTAATTGCGTCACTTCGGATCGGGTCATTATGGATACACCGGGTCAATTCATGTTTCATGTCAATTTCGGGTATGATAATTTCAAGTCATTTTCGAATTCGGGCTGGATCATTTTCAGGTATGACGAACGTGATAATTTCGAGTCTACTTTTGGGTTCGAATCGGGTTTCGGGTTTGGGTCAAGACTGTCGGGTCTACTTACCACGTGCTTAGATTTCATTGACCGCTTGGTTTGCGTCCGGAACTTTCGAACCTAAATATAGACACTAAGACTTTCTCAATTTTCTAAAACAAACGGATTCATAATTTTAAATAATAATTTAATATATGTTATAATTAATTCAAATTTGTACCAAATGGAGCCTCGGGGCATCTCCTACGAGGTACTTACAAACACACCCTTAAAGAAGCAATACAAAATCCAAATGGGTGAATTATTGTTACAGTGTTACGCTAGTATCTATATTATAGTTTTATTTGATAAGGTGACCATTTGGACCAATTATAGTCAAATTTCTACTCTATTTATTGTGTGGAATTGTGGTTCTGGCATAGATGTGAGCGATTTGATACGGAACTGAAATACGAATATCATTGTGAATCAATCAACATTAATTTATCGGTGCATACTCTAACAAAGCATGAATAACAATTAAAATTGAATCATCATTTACCTAGAGAAGTTACCTTCTTAAGGAAATAATGTTAAATTGAACTTTAACCCCTCACACCTTATGGAATGGAACTTGTATTGCACATACATAATTAATTAAAGGGTTGTTTATCATACTGTTGGAGCGGCCATCTCCCCACTCAAATTGAATATTTTACACAAAAAATTCAATTTCAGTTGGGGAAGTCCACTTAAATTATATCACAATCAGTCTAAGTGTATGTGTTTAAGGATCAAATATGATCATACTCAGAGTTAAACCTAATTTAGTGCAAGCTAAAACAAAACATATACCTCTACCAAATTTTCTCAGGCTCAAAACAACACAACTGTCAAAGGATCAGGATAACAACTTAACTTACTATCCCATGAATAAATGTAAGAAATCACCAAGTGTGAAAGCTTCCTCAAAAGTTCATCACAAGATACAATGGAACTTTTAAAAGTTTGCTGCTACACTTTGAAAAAGAACAAAACAAAACAAAACAATCCCTAAAACCTGCATAATGCTTGGTCACCAAATCAACTTGTGAAGTTTTTATAATCAATAGAATCTCAACTATATATCATATTTGAATAAATATCACATTTAACTTTTTAATATTTTAACTAAATTACTCCTTAAAGTTTACTCTAAAATTTCAAGAAATGCACATGTATATAATTTTATTAACTAATTTTTCACTATAATGTAGTTTTGTACTTCTAATTTGTTATTAAAATTGATCGAAACGTAAATAATATATCATTTGTTCTGGATGGGGTTTACTTAATATCTAAACAAACACAAACAGATAGAGCCAATTCCTTGCCAACACACATGACAAACCCCCACCCCACCTCCAATATCCACCACCACCACCACCATATTAACAATCAAAAACTCTATCTAATCTCTAAAAAGAGAAGAAGAATAAAAAAGCCATAATGGCCTAGCTGTTTAATTTCTTGGATCTCGAGATTCTTTCTCTCTTTGCTTATTATTTTTCTGTGATTTTCAAGACCAAGAAACTCACACAAAACCAACCCTTTACTTCAAAATCCCACAAGACATGTTTTCGATTTCCTCCCACTCCCAACAATCTCGCCTCTCCCTAGGCTCTCTTTGCCTCACATCGAACTTTGCATCACCACAGTTTTACTAAATGCCTCAATTTCTTCAATGGCCTTTGTTTTTTCTCCTCTCCATTTCACTCCACTTCTCATTAGTCCTCTGTCTTAATCCCCAAGGCCAGGCTCTGCTCTCCTGGAAGCAGGGCCTCAACGGCTCTCTCGACTCTCTAACGAACTGGGACCCCGCCCATGACACTCCGTGTCAGTGGTTCGGTGTGTCCTGCAACTTACGGAACGAGGTTATTGAGCTCAATGTGAAGTACGTGGACTTACTCGGACAAGTTCCAACTAACTTCACCGGTCTTGGTACGTTAACTAAGCTCGTTCTGTCCGGGACCAATCTGACAGGACTGGTCCCGAAGGAGATTTCGAGCCTGACGCAGCTGAGGCTACTGGATTTAAGCGACAATGCGTTGTCAGGGGAGATTCCGGAAGAGATATGTTCCCTGACGAACCTGGAGAACCTCCTGCTGAACACGAACCGGTTGGAAGGTTCGATTCCAGTTCAGATCGGGAACATGTCGAACCTGATCGAGCTGACATTATACGACAATCAGTTGTCAGGTGTGATTCCGAACACGATTGGGAGCTTGAAGAAGCTGCAGATCATTCGAGCTGGTGGGAACAAGAACCTGCAAGGCTCATTGCCTCCAGAAATCGGTAACTGCACGAGTTTGACAATGATTGGTCTTGCGGAAACCAGCATTTCCGGGTTCTTGCCACCAACTCTCGGGTTGCTTAAAAAGCTCGATACACTTGCGATTTACACTGCGCTTTTATCAGGCCAAATTCCTCCTGAGCTAGGTGACTGCACTGAGTTGGTGAACATTTACCTGTATGAAAACTCGCTCACTGGGTCGATACCAAGTCGACTCGGTGAGTTGAAAATTTTGCAGAATCTGTTGCTCTGGCAGAACAATTTGGTGGGAACGATTCCTGCTGAGATTGGGAACTGTGTCCAGTTGCTGGTGATTGATTCGTCGATGAATTCGTTAACCGGGAGCATTCCAGAGAGTTTTGGGAACTTGAGGGTGTTGCAGGAGCTGCAGCTGAGTGTGAACCAGATTTCTGGCAGGATACCGAGTCAACTCGGGAACTGTACGGCCCTGACTCACATCGAACTCGATAACAATCAACTCACTGGAAACATTCCTTCTGAGCTTGGGAACCTTCCTAACCTCACTCTGTTGTTTCTCTGGCAGAATCGTCTTGAAGGTAATGTTCAAATTGCTGTTTTGGAATTGCACTTGTTCATATCAAAATGTATTGCAATTAGGCCAACTCTGTTTTTCATATAGCATGAAGTAGTTACTTTTAGTATATCTTATCTAAGATCTCAAATCTGTAGAGAAGTGTGAAATTTATTCGTTTATATTAATTATGCAACGTACTAGTTGTCGTTGATATACCGATTTTGATTGTTCTGCTCTGTTTACCTCCTACAACAGGTAATATTCCACCATCATTATCATCTTGTTATAACTTGGAGGCTATTGACTTCTCACAGAACACATTGACTGGTCCGATTCCGGGTGGGATCTTCCAGTTACAGAGTTTGAACAAGCTTCTGTTGCTGTCCAACAATCTTTCGGGGACCATCCCACCTGAAATCGGGAACTGTTCATCCCTGGTTCGGTTTAGGGCCAGCAGCAATAAGCTCACAGGTGACATTCCACCGGATATTGGAAGATTGAAGAATTTGAATTTCTTGGATCTTGGATTGAATCGGATATCCGGGGTCATACCCAATGAGATATCCGGGTGCCAGAATCTCACTTTTCTTGATCTTCATTCGAATTCGATATCTGGGAATTTGCCGTTAAATGTGAATCAGTTGAACACTCTCCAATTTCTTGATGTTTCGGACAATAAGATAGAAGGTGCATTGATTCCAAACATTGGGTCACTAACTTCACTAACCAAGCTCATTCTTGGTAAGAACAGATTGTCCGGTTCGATACCAAGTGAGCTCGGTTCGTGTGCAAGGCTTCAGTTACTAGACTTGAGTAGCAATCAGCTTGAAGGTCAGATTCCGGCTACTTTAGGTAACATCCCGGCACTGGAAATTGCGCTGAATTTGAGCTGCAACAAGTTATCAGGTGGGATCCCACAAGAGTTCACAGCATTGGACAAATTAGGTGTTTTGGATATTTCTCACAACCAGCTTTCAGGGGACCTGCATTATCTTGGGGAGCTTGAGAATCTAGTGGTCCTCAATGTCTCTAACAATAACTTCTCGGGCCACGTGCCGGACACTTCCTTCTTTACCAGGCTGCCACTCAGTGTCCTAGCTGGCAATCCAAAGCTGTGCTTCTCCGGTAATGGTTGCTTGGATGATAGAAACGCGGCTAGACGTGGGAAAGCTGCGAGGGTGGCAATGGTGGTGTTGCTATGTACGGCATGCGTGCTTATGTTATCAGCCATGTACATAATCCTTGGTGGAAGGATACGGGGTCGGGGTACACGTAATGGTGATCTTGGTGACAACGATGATGTCGAGCTAGTGGGACCGTGGGAAGTTACAGTTTACCAGAAGCTTGACTTGTCGATTGGCGAGATTGCCAAGTGTTTGGTAGCTGTTAATGTAATCGGCCGTGGTCAATCAGGCATGGTTTACCGAGCAACAATCCCATCGGGGTCAACCATAGCGGTTAAGAGATTCCGAGCATCAGACAAGTGTTCTGCATCCACATTTTCGTCTGAGATCACCACATTAGCCCGGATACGACACAGAAACATTGTTAAGCTGTTGGGATGGGCTGCCAACAGGAAGACGAAGCTCTTGTTCTACGACTATTTGCCTAATGGAACATTGGGCACATTGTTACACGAAGGGTGCGTAGATAGAGTGGATTGGGAGATTCGGTTCAAGATTGCATTGGGGGTTGCTGAGGGGTTGGCTTACTTGCACCATGATTGTGTACCGCCTATCTTGCATCGGGATGTGAAGACGGAAAACATACTATTGGGAGATCGATACGAGGCGTGTTTAGCTGATTTTGGTCTTGCCAGGCTTCTTGAGGATGAAACTGGTTCTTTTACTGCATACCCTCAATTTGCTGGATCATATGGATATTTTGCTCCTGGTAAGTTCTCACTACCATCTTCAATACATAGATAATATCTTGTTCTAATCCAAATTCTTACTTTAGTTTCTTGTTTTCACCTTGTAGAATATGCTTCCATGGTAAAAATAACCGAAAAGAGCGATGTCTTCAGCTACGGAGTAGTGCTACTAGAGATCATTACAGGGAAAAAGCCTGTTGATCCATCTTTCCCTGACGGACAGCACGTAATACAATGGGTACGTGAGCACCTAAAGAGCCAAAAGGACCCTGTCGACGTCATTGATGAGAAACTCCAAGGCCTTCCAGATACGCAAATACAAGAAATGCTCCAAGCGCTCGGCATTGCCCTGCTCTGCACAAGCAACCGTCCTGAAGACAGGCCAACAATGAAAGACGTGGTAGCCTTATTGAAGGAAATTCGACATGAGCAAGCAACAGGAAGCGATCCAGCTCAGAAACCTGCTGGCAGTAAACCGAGTCCTGATGCATCTTATTCGTCATCGTCAGTCACACCGGCTCAACTCTTGCTGCTTCAAAGGTCTTCCATTTGCTCCATTGGCTACTCGTCTTCATCGACAAGTTACAATACAGTGCAGAAATAAAGTGGTTCAAGTGATGACCATATAGATTTATGTTTAGGAGTAGCTATGCATATCAATTAGTTGCTGCAGTTTATGTAAAAAGTGAGAGATAATTAGATTCATCAGTGAGATTGGAAATCTAGCTACCAACCTAACTAGTTACTAATGTGATTGGTACTAAAATGCCATTGTTACAATAACAATTTATAAAGAGAGATTCTTATATTATAATCAAGTTCGATTTAAATTTCGAGCCACTTTCTTATTGTGTAATGTATTTTTAGAAAATATTCTTATTATCGACCTACAAACTTAACTGGCTACTCGACCCGATTCCCCAATTAAAGATATTCTAACGAATCTCATCCCTTTTGTTCAAATTCGTACATTCGTCTTTGAATATACATATACCATGTTCTTTTCAACTGAAAATCACTTCAGTCCAGTTCAGTCTAGTTTAGTTCAGTTCAGTTCACTTTAGCTCGACTTAGTTATAATTTATACCTTACTTCAGTTTAGTCCAGTCCAATAAATTTCAGTTGAGGATAACACAGCCTAATTTAACTACGATGCATGTGAGTGTTGATTGATGTGAGTGATGTTTACATAACCCTCCTACATTACATGTTAGGTTGCTTTCTAAACAAGTCCCTATGATGATTTTAATGTGTAAAGGAGTTCAATAATGGCTTGCTGTCTTCTTCTTGTATTTATTCCCTAAACTAAAAGCACTTCTCACCAGTTGCCTTTCTCAGCTGAAAAGATGTTTGTGGTGTCTTTGAACGGACGTTATCGATGATGGCAGTCACATACAAATAACGACCGCCAACCTAAATCCAGATTCCCCTGTTGAACTTTCTCGATAATATTCTGTTTTCATGTGCTATTTTTGTTAAAAAAACACCGGGTGAACTTCTTCGAGGCGATCCTATGTCACGGAGTTACACAGTTACAAGTTACAACCAACAACGTACAAATTTCCTCTGTTTACAAGTATCGGGCAAAAACAAGTGGCCGGGCGGAACTATTCATCGATAAGATGAGGAAACAGACATCAATAGGTTTGTTATGTTTGTTATGCAACATCAAGTTGGAAAATCGTGTGCCCCTCACCTCTACTTTTTGAGGCATAAATGTCCAAAGTACAGAAAAGGATTTGACACTGGCATTATAGATTAGTACTGTACACATACTGAACGTACATTTCATCAGGTCGTGCAAAATACTATTACAGGACCACTTCCATGTGTTCCTGTGGGATCCAAATATCATAAGATACAAATGTACTGATGAAATGAATGATGTTACCCAAATTGGCTGTTTCGCCTTTTGCCACCACGCCACAATTTTGACAATTAAATTTTTGCCTTATCGTCTACCATTAATGTTGTATTCTTCACTTGATTTAACATTTCCAAACCCATAATGCACTTGCAGTTAACATCAAAACATGCATCCTTTATATAGCCCATCCACCATAAAGATAAGTTCATGAGGAATGTCGGCTGCCACTAGTGTTAAACACGTACGGCCAGTCTTTTTCTTGGGCTTCATTTTGTGTTGCATTTATAGCATCCACGCTATTGTATCCTACACGTTTCGAAGCTGCAATGAGCACCATACAAAAAGGATTTATTAGATATTGAGGACGTAACCAAGATGAGTCTGTGATATACTCTCATAAAATATATAGATGACACAATATACATAATATTATGTAAAGGTGTCACAGTGATGATGTTAAAAAAAGAAAAAATCTAACTCTTTTCATGTAATGTCGACGAAATGTGAAATATATGTAAATAAATGTTAATGTTTATCATTAGTTTAATGCCTCTCATTGGGAAGTCAATAATGGGCTCACCCTCCATGCATTTATCGTATCATGGGGCCATAGCGTGTGTGTTTGGTGTCCGATGAATGCACGTAGGTGAGACCAACCTTGAATATACCAGAAGCTTGATCGTATCGAGTTATGTTGAAGGTCGTGGCAAGAGTATGTTTAACATCTTTACATGATACTATGTTGCTGTGTGACTGTCATCTTCAGGCAAAGCCCATTTCATGATTCTTGAACAAATCAAATCAAGAAGCTTGACACTGAATAGGCAGGTGACATTTAATCATGTCTGCACTAATTTACATAATAACTTTTGTTAAAAGCCCACCCTACAAGGCTACACAGATATCTATCTCACTTTAAAAGCTCAGAAAAAAATTATTTGTTTCACAGAGACAGGGTCCTCCAACCAGCACACACAATTGCCCCAAGAAAAAGTTTGATTCAGCAAAGTGAACCCTGAAATTTTGCAAAAGTTCAGCCTTTTCTTTTCCCTAGCTTTTTAAAAATGATAATATATCAAAACTACCTAGTATTTATCTTAATCCAAGTTGACAAAAGCCAGGAGAATCATTAGCCATTTTCTATACTACTAAAAATGTAAGTTGAATAAACCCTCATCATCAATACCAAGAGCTAGCACAAAGAAAGGACCTTTATTTATGCATAACTGCTGCAGTTCCCTTTAGTGTATTTACCATCAGACAGAGATCAGGTCTTGTCACTTATTACAGCCCGAAACGTTTAGTTGGAGATATATAAACACGGGACACTAAGTGAAACGCGGTAGCTTATTAGGCTAATGGCTTTAACTATACAAGTCGTCGTCCTCAGCTGTGGCAGATGAGAAGGGGTCGGAGGTACCAGTAGCTGGTGCGTCTGTACGATCAGGAAAACGAAATTCAGAGCCAATACCACGAGATTGTTGTAGCGTCTGAGCAAAGAGCTGGTACTTCCTAATGTCAGCATCGCTTACACTTCTGCGTGCAAATTTCATCGACTCCTCAAAATGTGATGCCTTGATCTCAGAGACATCATCGTCAGCATCTTCATCCATTGCCTCTGGCTGTGCTGCTTTCTTCCTTTCTCGTTCAATATCCTGCCGCACACAGTGGCATAAAAATCAATAAAAATTGAAGTACGAAATCATAAAACATATATTCAGACGAGACTGAATTTGATGCTGCTGTTATAGAAACTAGTTGACAAATGTAAATTCAATCAAATAGTCCGTTTCTCAAGTCCTGTTATCAGGGAGGCAGCTAGAGCATTTCTTGCAATAATTGTGCCAGTAGAAACGAATTCGTTATTCTCTTCCTTAAGATTAATTTTCTATAAGCTGGAAAGGAAGTTGATTCTAAACCAGCAAAAAGATTCTTGACATGCTTTTGTCAAACTTCAGCACTGCTTGAAAATTCCAGCTAGCATGTACACACCACACACTACATACATATGATTTCTATTAATCGAATTCCACATACCCGCACATGTACATAGAAGATAAAAAACAGAATAAAAGATTCATTGCACCTTAACACACATGCAGGGGAGTGTGCAAACCATGGGAAAGAAGAGAACAATTACCTTTTCAATATTTTCGCGAATGGCATACTTGCAAGCACGCTGGCATATCTCTGTTATATCAGCACCACTGAATCCTTGAGTATGTCTAGCAAGGGTTCCCAGTTCGACTCCCTTAGCTAGAGGGGACTTACGAAGACACGCTTTGAAGATCTGGAGACGTGAGGCTTCATCTGGAAGTGGAATGTAAATTAACTGGTCCAGTCGTCCTGGCCTCAGTAATGCTGGATCAATGATATCAGGCCTGTTGGTTGCTCCTATAATAAATACTGTCTTCTTTGCTGTCATTCCATCCATTTCAGTTAGCAATTGATTAAGAACTCTATCCGCTGCACCACCAGCATCACCTACTGAACTTCCTCGCTGCGATTATAGAAATAGATGGGCAGGGAGAAAATCAAAATAAGCGTATATAAAGAAAACTTGTAACTCGGCTGAATTCAGTGATTGGCACATTGGGATGCAATGCATGTTCATTGTATAGATCTTCCGTGTTTTCGTAAACTCCGCAATAGTTTCCTAATTCAGAAATTTGATATTGATTGCAAAGTTTCAAAACACGAGCGAATCCTCTGAAATTTGAACCAAAACCAATCTGATGCGAGGGAGATTTGTGAGAATGCAATCCACTAAGAAGTACCTGAGTTGCAATTGAATCGAGTTCGTCAAAGAAAAGCACACATGGAGCTGATTGTCGTGCCTTGTCAAATATCTCTCGGACATTTGCCTCACTCTCTCCAAACCACATAGTAAGCAACTCCGGTCCTTTGACACTTATAAAGTTGGCTTGGCACTCATTGGCAATGGCCTTTGCAAGCAAAGTTTTGCCGCACCCCGGAGGTCCGTAGAAGAGAACCCCTTTGGAAGGAGACATACCAAACTTCTCGAACTTCTCTGGGTGTTCCACAGGGTACTGGACAGTCTGTGAACAAGGAAACATTACCGACAGAACTATAAGCTTGAGTTGAAATTGATGAGTAATTGTTATTTTCAAACTAAAAAAGATTAGGTCAGAATTAAGGATCAAATTTACAATTGATAAGAAAAAGTTGACATATCGTATGATTGGTATCATACCTCTTGAAGTTCCCGCTTGACATTATCCAGACCGCCAATATCCTCCCAAGAAACATTAGGAACCTCCACTACCTGCCAACAAAATTAAATCCTATGGAACCATAGAATTTTACGGATATTTGTCAAAACTAAATTTGAAGTATTAGACATACTGTTTCACGTAAAGCTGACGGGTTAGAGGCACCGAGAGCAGTTATGAAGTGATCATTTGTTACTGCCATTGAATTCAGAACTTCAGCATCAATAGTCTCATCCTCCAAGTCGATTACATCCATCTTCTCCCTGATGCACTGAAGAGCAGCCTCAGTGCACAGCGCAGCCAGATCAGCACCGACATAGCCATGTGTATCTCTGGCAACTCTTTCAAGATCAACCTGTAAGGTTATAAACAAAGTATCAATAACATCGTTCTTTATGCAGAACAAAAAAGTTCCATCGGGTGGGAATTAGATAAACTCACATCTTCAGCAAGTTTCATATTCTTGGTATGAATACGAAGAACTTCAAGCCTCCCCACTTCATCAGGCACACCAATATCAATTTCCCTGTCAAATCTCCCAAATCTCCTCAGAGCAGCATCTATGCTATTCGGTCTATTCGTAGCTCCAATAACTATGACATGAGAACGAGACTTCAGACCGTCCATGAGAGTAAGGAGCTGTGACACAATACGCCTTTCTACTTCACCGTGTGTTTTTTCTCTCTTAGGAGCAATAGAATCCAGCTCATCAATAAATATGATGGAAGGTGAGTTCTTTTCAGCTTCCTCAAATGCCTTCCTCAAGTTATTTTCGCTTTCTCCCGCCAACTTCGACATAATTTCAGGCCCATTTATCAAGAAGAAAAATGCACCCGTCTCATTAGCTACAGCTCTTGCAATTAGAGTCTTCCCAGAACCAGGTGGTCCATAGAGTAAGATGCCCTTCGGTGGCTTAACACCGATTGATTTGAACAGCTGTGGGTGTCTCAAAGGAAGCTCAACTAGCTCACGAATCTGAGCCATTTGCTTTCTTACGCCTCCAACGTCATCATACCCAACTTCATTCAATCTCTCTTCTTCTTCGCGTTTGATGGGCTCTCCCTCGCAAAATATCTCAGTATCAGGTGCAACAACACAGTATTCGCCAGGATCTGTCTCTACCACCTTGAACTCAACACTTCTCATTCCACCTCTAACTTGGAAAAGGTCTCCCTTCCTTAAGGGACGATAAGCGTCCATGAAATAGGCTGACAATATGATAAAGACAGGAAATACAAACGGAGTAAGTTATTGAACAAAGAAGAATCAAAACCACATAAATTGAATATCTTTAGTACGTCGAGAAAAAAAACAAAAAATTCTATTTCAATTGTGGAAATACTCTAAAGAGCAATCAATCTAATCTGAACAAGACTAGGTTTCATTCCCATTGCTAGAGAAGAGAGCACGTAACTCTCTTTTTTAGTTTGCAAGAAATCTAAATGTATACGTAATCCACGGAAAAAATTGAGACAGCTACAAAAGAATGGCCACAAGACTTATGATTGCAATACGTTTTAGATAGACATCGAACAGATTGCCAGTGAGACCCTCAACCGAGTCGTCAATGGGGAGGATGTGAACACGTCTCCCATACTTGACATCAGGACATTGATGAACTGAAACCATATCAGCAAGTCGAACCCTTAGATTAGCCCGGACAACTTTGTTCATCCGTATTTTAGGCTCATCACATTGCTCATCAGCAAGAACAATGCAAATTGTATCCTTCCGTTTTTTCCCCTGAAGACAACCATGTCTTAATAACACCATATAACAAAAACAAGCCAATCCCCCGGAAAATTACCTTGACAAGGATAGTATCTCCGCGGAAGAGCTGGAGCTCTTCCATCTTAGTAGGATGCATCGACACAACAGAATTGTCATCATTGGTGGCCTCATCCACGATAAGGCGATTAGGCGACTTCTTCCTCTCTAGAATTGCAGTTGAAAAATCCTTTTTGTTACCTTTCCTGTATTTTTACGTAATTAGTATCCAATTAAAAACTCTGTATCTGCTTACACGGATCATCATCAGTATACATAAATGCATAGTAAAGCAGCTCTGTTTATATATACACATGGTGCGTACAACAGTTACAACAGAAGGTACAACCAAATCCCTAAGTTATCAATCAGGTACAGTAAATATGCACTGCACAATTAGTTCTTTAATTCTGCTATAGATTGCTTAGAAATTACCCAACTTCAATTTGTGTAACTTGGAAATCTCAGATTAATCAACTTATGGCTAGATAGTATGATTCAAGAATTTATGGAGTAAAACAAAATAAATTAACTGAAGAAACAGAGCAAGAAAAATGGAGTAAAGAGAACATACAAGTCAGCAGTTTGGTCGGAAGAGGTAGTAGGATCAGCCATTTTTGTGACAAAGATGCAGTACGAGGTTCTACTGTATTCTCAATTCTTTCTTTATTTAGTGTTCTGTGACGAAAAAGACTGTTCATTGACAAAACAGTGGATATGTACGATGATCATTTTTGGGCTTATTCGTTTCATCTGATGATGATCATATCACGATATGACCAAATAGCTTCCAGCCCCTACAATTTCTCATGTATCAATACTGCTACCTTCAAATTTATACGGACTTTAGTCGTGAAGTTAATACTCATAAGTCATAAGAGTTCTTCATACGAGACCCATACTGTCCAATTTTAATATGTTAAGTTGACATTGTGTTCAATTTAAATATATATTGTGTACGTGATAACTTAATTATGTGACACGTGTCACGAGGTAACTAAATAGGACATAATGTCAACTTAAGTATCAAAATTGAACGGTAACAACCAAAGGTACCTTATTCGAATTTTTCTCCATTAGAAGGTGTCGAAAGTAACAGATAAACACGAATCAGCTCAATTTATACGTATACAGAAGAGAACCCTAATTCCCTAAATATCTCAAACTGACCATGAGGAAAGCCAAAACACAAAAGAAACCCCCTGAAAATATTTGAAATCCCCTGCGAAGAAACAGAAGGAAAAGAATCACTAGCTAGTTCTCCCAAGATGAACATCCCTGAAGACATAGCTGAAACAGAAATGCTAACAAGATTGATCCCGGTGAAATCTCTGTTGAACATAGTTGAAACAGAAATACTAACCCAACTCCCGATAAAATCTCTGTTGAAATTCAAGTGTGTCTCGAAAGTTTGGAATGCATTGATCTCAGACAACAAATGTTTCATTGAATCCCATCTCAAAAGGTCTACAAACAACAAGAGTTTCACCCACCATGCTATAATTGCATTTGCGGATGAGCAGGACTCCTTTAAGGAATGTCCTTTGCCCTGCTTGTTCCATGAACCATCTAGTTTTACTATTGACAAATATATATACATCAACCGCAATTTCTGCCACCCAACGGGTCGTTATGGGCCGTCTATTGTTGATACTTCTAATGGTTTGTGTTGTCTTCAAGTCGTAACGGATAGAGAGCCAGATTCTTTTTTCTTGTGGAATCCTGCCACTGGAATCTCCCACAAGTTGCATGCTACATATGTACTGCTGGATTGGGTGGTTTGTGCCGGCTTCGGTTATGATGAGGTTCACGATGATTACAATGTTTTAATGTTTTGGCCATAACCTTTTCCGATGCAACTGGTGGTTGGAATATAATTTCCACGGCAGGATTGTATAGTTTACGTATGAATTCTTGGAAACCAGTCGAATTTAACAACTTTTCCGATCAAGGGAAGACTTTTTGTAAGAATTTTAGCTAACAATGAGGCTAATATATTACTTTGTAGCTCGAGGTCTACACGTTTAGAAATGAAATTTTCTTAACGTGAATAATCTACTATGGTAGTAGAAGACACTTGAGAAAGATAACTAAAATTCATTTAAAGTTGAAAGAGTTTTTGAAGCTCAAAATGTGTTAGTTGATACATTAAATATGGAATGCCAATAATTGGAATATGATAAGTACCACATTGCTAAAATTGAGGAATAAATAGCTTTGGTTGATACATTTAATATGGAATGTCAATAATTGGAATATGATAAGTACCACATTGCTAAAATTGTGGAATAAATAGCTACTTATTAGCTGTTGGATTGAGCTAAAGGGTTGGGCCCTTGGGGCATCTATGATTTTGAAGGAGGAAAGATCTAGATGCACTTTCACACGCACCCGCCTGACTCCGCCGGGCCCGGATCATGGGTTCGAGGGTCCGGGGTTCGCAGTCTAGGGCTGAGTATTATCTTTTTGGGCCATAAACATATTGTGCTTGGTCAAGTCCAATGATGTAACCGGCTCAGTCCAATTGGTTGGTCTGAATAGCAAATGAGTCTGTCCGTTCGGTTTGAAAATAAAAACATAATTTAATTATTTTTTTAATTAAAATCAAATTTTTAGATTTTATTTTTTCTCGTATTATGTAGCATCTAGGTGAAAGTCCAAATTGAGAGAGTATTTGACCATGTTGACACCTCAGCAGTCAACATGGTCAATGGTCAATTTTTTGACCAACAGATAAAAATTATCAAAATCATGAAATAAAGGATTAAATTTACCGGCGAGAACAAACGTTGTATTGCGCCAGACCCCTTAAAATTTGAGACCAAAAATGTCTTTTCTCCCGTATTGTTACTGTGGTTGAGCCCGTTACACTGGTTATGTTACCTCCTATATAAAATCGATTTTATTACATCTTGTGGTTAAATGCATTTCTAAATATATGTGTTTTATTGGTTTTGACATGTTTTTTTTATGCTTCAGCTGTCTTAAGACTAGTCCCAATGGTCGTGTGGACGACCATGAATAGTAACGTTCGTTAACGATGATCACTCGGATAACTACTGCAGTCGAAAATTATGCTCAATGGATCATCCGGATGACCATGAATAGTGCTATTTTTTATTTTATTTTTTAATAATTTTTTAACATGTTTAACATATTCTATGAATGGTTGGAAGTTGAAATTAATTAAATTTCATCTTTAAAACTACTTTGATAATTTATTTTATTAAGGTTCAAATACGCATTTAAAAATAGTAAAATTGAAATAATCAAAATATAGTCAAGAGTAATATCTATTTGTAGAGAACCAAAAATTATGAAAATTGGTATAATATTTTTATATTATATATTTAATAAATTATAAATAAAACCAAAAAAAATATTATAGTTGGGGTGGGCCAGCTGAGCTGGGCCACCAAAAAATTGGAACGGCCATATGGCTGATTCCCCAAATTGGCCGGCCTCTCCCATTAGAGCTCCTATGCCCGGCCGTTAGGTCGGCCGGTGCCACTCGACCACTCCCATTGGGAGTGGTGGGAGTGGTCTGGTCTAAATGTCTTACACATTAGCCGCAAGGAGGTCACTATCGCTCGAGGGAGTTCAGATGAACTAAGCAGCTGTTATGAATAATGTGATTTTTTTACATCTAGTACTATTTTTATTTATTAATTTTAGATTTAATAGTACAATTTATGGTTTTGGGCATGTATGAAGATAGTCTCGGTTTTTAAGCTTTTATCATGGAGACTTTAAGTATCATCTCTGATTTTTAGCATATTATCTTGGTAATGTTTCGTTTATATTGTTCGTCTCTGCAATCTCTAGACCTTCATTGCGGTAATGTATCGTTTTTCAGTTTCATTGTTTAAGCTCATCATGATTTTGAAATGGATTTATGCTGTTTGTGCTTCTACTGCATTCAAATCTCGGAATCTGGATTCAGTTCAGAGATGGTTGTAGGTTTGCTGAGTTTTTTCTGCTGTTAGATTTCTGGTAGAGTTGTTATTTTTACCGAATTTCGACACTGTTTGATGATGGTGTGTACAATGACTTTGGCTTAATTAACTGAAAGAGACCTTGGAGCTGTGTCACTTTGTGCAGTTTCATTTTGAGTGATTTGTACAAATCTGCTAGGTTATTGTTTGGGGTTTCGAAAATGTGTATTAGCCCAATTTCTTGATGTTCAGTTCAACAGTTATTGAACAGTAGAATGTTCCCGTTTTATTCCTTGATGAACCTCCATTTTGAAGTATGTCACCCCTCTTTACGGCCTTGTTAATGAGAACTTGCACAAAGCGCAAGTTATAGTCATGTTATAGAAGCTTGAGTTGCAAAGGATTGAAAGTTTAGACAGAGCAATATGAAGTATGAACTATGTCACCTCTCTTTACGGCATTGTTAGTGATTAAACAGAACTTGCAGAAAGCGCAAGTTTCTAGTTCTGGTCTAGAAGCTGAAGTTGCAATAATTGCAAGGCCTGCAAGTTATGTTGTCTCAATTATGCAGGTTTGTTAACGGTTTACCATATGAACTATTACTGTAAGTTCCACGATTTGCAGCACTTGCAATTACAGATTCCTTAGAGCTAACCATGGAAACTTGGAAATAGTGGATTGAACTATGCTATTTCTAATTGCTTACTTACTTCTGAATGTAGTAAGACTTAGTTCGCAGAAATTGCAATGAATGCAATTTAGTGAAAGTTGCACGACTTGCAGCGCCTGCAATTACAATTCGTTAGAGCTAACCATGTGAACTTAGATATAGGGGATTGAACTATAATATTTATAATTGCTCACTTAGCTTACTCTTGAATGTAGTAAGACTTAATGCGCAGAAATTGCAATGGATACAATTAGTGTCCGGGAAATGCAGCAACTAGATAGCATGGATCGTCTGTTCTTCCAGTTATGCTAAGTATGTAGGTACTACAGAAGTTCAACAATACTATCCTTGCTGAATTCAATAATGTTGTAATGAAAAGACACGTTCTCCTTGTTCAACATTGGCCACTTCTTGAAAACTCGAACGAGCAAGTCGGAGTACAAAGTACTCTCCGTAACTGGAACAGATATAAGCTGTCCAAGGTAGTCCATGGCCATACAAGGGGCAGAGCTCGTAAACGCCATCAGAACAGAACTGAAAGAGGACCAGAAGTTAAGAACTGAGAACTAGAAAAAGTGCTGTTCCCCATTCATATGAGTACAGGTTTATGTCTCAGCTTAAGGACAACTTCAAATCTGAATTTCAAACATATATGATTCCATTGGTTAGTACCAAATGCGAGAAATTGACAATCAACAAGTTAATTCTTCATCAACTTGGCATGAATTTTCCCAATTTTAGAAGCTCAACTCCTTGTATCTCTTCCAAATTGAGCCCAATGGGCCCAAACCTATCATAAACCAAACCAAGCTTCGCTCTTTTTCGTTTGTACGTGTCGGTGACATTACACAACATCAAAATTTTATGGTCCTCCCGTGCATTACGAATGTACTTCAACACCTCTTCTTCAATTACTAGGTCCCAAAAAAGCAGGACAAACACCTCAGAGACTACCCTATCCGACTTAAGAGGACATCTACGAGACTAGAACTAACAAGGGAAAATTCGTATCATAACCTAGTTACGGAGCAAATTTTATAAAACAACCCAGCAGGATAACGAAATGTTTTAAAAAAACAATATGAAACTATATTATAAAGTGAAAATAATGTATCATAAAGTGTAAATGATACGGTTTTCACACCAACTGACGAACTAACTAAATGATTGTTGCGGTACATGGTTAAAGCAAAAACGTCCCATTATCTTGTCAATATACTAATAGAGTTGAAACTCAATATAGGAAAGCATAGTCCGAATCACCGCTAGCTATCATTCACCAGTGTGTCCACGTTGAATCGACCTCCTACAATATAATTATACAAATAATAACATTATCATGTTGCCCTATACAAACCTGGTAAGACCGTTCATTGTGGTCGAGATCGTGAAGTAGTCGTGGGCGATCAACTACTCCGCAACCGCACCTGACGATCAATTTTGAACTGTAGCGACTGGTCGTGGACTTTTTTTTATTTTTTTTATTTTTTATAATAATATTAATATGAATATTGAAAATTTAGAGCAAAAAAGGACGTTTTTATTAAAAATACGAGTAGATTAGTGAAACAGTACAAAATACGAACGTATACGAACAAATGGTGAAAATTTAATGTATCACTGATCTCGTTTTGTAGATCTCGTAAAAATATAAACGATGGTATAAATTTTATATTTTTTTAATTTAAAATGAACATATATATAAAAAAAGAAGAAAAAAGGGGGGTTGGAGCCACACGTGGGGCCAACCCCAAATGGTAACTCAATCGGTTGTTGGACAACCGATCGAGTGAACTTCGCCTCACAACCGTCAGACGACCGATCACAGTGAAAAAAAATTGGTCGTGGCGCCACGACCGCATCATAATGTGCGGTATAAGTCATCATATATGATGGTTTCAATGATTTGACTATAATAAGTATATATTTGGTAAATGTTAATAAGGTGACCGATTTGAAATGATCACACTACTGTGTTCTTTTTAAAAAATATAATAATGTAATAAAGTATGAGTCATTTTATCAGTTCGTTTTTTTTTAATTTCACTATCGATCTTAATTTGTAAAAACGGAATATGAGTACGCATGTGTGGCTTGCAATATCAATCTTTCATCATGTTGCAAGAGATGAACACTATGAGAAAAAGAAGAGGTTAAACAAGTGTATATAATCAAACCTAATATGTTCCTCAATAATTAGAATCTGCTGTGTGAGATAATTATTGTGAGGAGTTTCCGAGAAATTAGTACTAATTAAGTAATTATTAAGGGAAACTCACTAGTCCTCGGTTAGAAAGAAACGCTGTAAGATGGCGACAATTTTGAGTTCAAAAATATTTTGTCTGGATGAGCAAATGAAGACAAATGATTCAATCAAACCAAATTTTGTTTTATGTTAGTTTGAAATGAGGAGCTAATAATCAAGTCAAAATGTCGTTGGTTAGATAAGCTTACACGAATTGTTCGATTGGATCGGGTTGACTGCGAAACACTTGCTGGATTTTCTAATCACATTAAACAGACAAACCAACTTGGGTTAAGGACCCAACTGAGATACGCTCTTACTGTTTGTATTAATTTATCTGCTTCTTTTTCTTGTTTGATTCTTAATTTCTTGGTCAATACTGTATTAAACAGTTTCGGAAACTTCAAAATATAGCCCTAATTATATATTTAATTTGTCCCTCTTTCCCATAATCCTCACATGCACTTGCGATACTCACATAGCTTATTCAAGTCAAGATTTGTATGTATCTATGAGACTATCACTAAGAAGTAATATGTTCATTTCTTACTTTATCTATGGTACAATTTTACGATACCGTTAGCATAGTCTTGTTTAGAAGTGAAGTCTGGATTACAAACCGTCTAAGGCGTATAAATCGGAAGAAGTAGAGTAACGATATAAACCACAGGATGTGCAATAAGGAAAACAAGAATTACATATATACACAGGTTTAAAAAGAAGTTTCAAAGAAAATTAGGTAAGGGGGAATTAAACTAGATTAGATACAAACCTCTTGTATTATATTACCAGTTTCTCAACTCAAAAATTTACATCATGAAGTTGTAAAGGGGGAACCACCAATGGCCAAACCGTGTCAGAACTTACAAGCAAAACCTCTTTTCTACTCTTAAAAGAATCAAATTGGAGACCACTTTTCAAAACCAGTGATAAATGAGGTCCCAAAAAAATTAGAAGGAAAAAAAAAAAAAAAAAAGGGGAATACAGAGGGAGGATTTTTTTTTAAAAACACAGGTCATCTAATATCTCTACAAATGGTTATTTAAAATTTTATTTTTTT
>JAYMSP010000430.1:0-52310 GCA_036897095.1 Plantago elongata
TAGCAAAAAGTTGAAAGCCTCCTTAGATGAACATCAACAGCAAGTTCAATCAATAAATCACGCATACAAGGAGAATCTAGATGCATATGAGGAGAATCGAAGTCAATTGGATCAGCAGCAACGACGACAACGACGACGACGACGACAACAACAACAACAACAACAACATCAAGTTCAATCAATAAATCACGCATACGAGGAGAATTCATATGCATACGAGGAGAATCGAAGTCAATTGGATCAACAACAACAACAAAAGGATGCATTGGATGAATTAAGAAATTACCTACTCGAGGACGATAATCCACTGTTTCGACGTCCATTAGATCAATCAATAACTCATCTACCTGAGGATGTTGCACACCAAACTTGTACTACCGATCCAGTGATGCCGAGATCAGACTCACTCGAGAAGTTTGGATTAGATCAACGACAACAACAAGAGGTTGAATATTATCAATTACTAAAGGTCATACTCGAGGGCAATGCACAGCAAACCAGTATTACGGATCCACTGATGCAGTATCCAGACTCACTCGAGAAGTCTGGATGTCCATTAGATCAACGACAACAACAAGAGGATGAATTGGATCAATTAAGAAATCTCCCACTCGAGGGCAATGCACGGCAAACCAGTACAACTGATCCACTGATGCAGAATCCAGACTCACTCGAGAAGTTTCGATGTCCATTAGATCAACGACAACAAGAAGAGGGTGAATGGGATGAATTAATAAATCTCCTCAATATGCCAGTAGATACAGAAGGGTTCGATTCTAGCTAAATAGTAATATCAGGCAAATGACGCCTTCAATCTATTCATGTATTGACTATATATAGTTATACACACACACATTCATTGATTGATTGAATTTAGTTCTACCAATATAAAGTTCAACTAGATATAATTTTCAGTTGTTGAGTTAGAGTATTCATTGCATTTTCAAGTGTAAAAGACCGGTATTATAAGTATTGTGGGATTCAATTTCGATCAACAAATGAATGATTTGATACGGAAGCAAGAGAGGTTGATGATGGGGGTTGATCTTATGATCATGGAATCTGTTTGACAGTATGATAAAAACAAATAATCTCATCTAATTTTGCTTAAGAGCATGCCTCTGTTATATACTCTGTTCTTAAAAGTTAACACTTAACACGAACAGCTACCCGAAGAAACCGAAGGTCAGTATAAGCAGCAGCCTTGAGGTGTGGAAACGAACTATTATCCCCATATTCATCAATGATTTTAGGCATCTGCTAATATTCCATATGCATCGAGTAGTTTGCTCTTTTCTGGATATTCTTAATTCATATCATAAGACAAGCTTAAATAGACTGGTTGCAAAATTTGCTAATGAACCTCATCCAAGGAGAGTTTTCAACAGATTCTACAATACACAGATCAAATCTTCTAGTAGTCTATATAAACTATGCTTTTTGTTCCAAGCTTATAATTTGACCTGTTTGATTTTTGCAACCAAAATTTTCAACAAACCATAACAAGTAACTTTGGCCTGCCTGTTCAAAACCTCATCACTTCAGAAAAATCTTTAACTACAACAAACCTCCCAAAGATATCAGGTTCCAAGTTCCAACTCAGATGCTATAAAATTTCATCTACTGGCCACATTTGGCACGACTTCACTAATTTCATTCAAGTGAGGAGCAACAAATTTCTTGAACAACTCTATGTCTGAAATACTGTAAGGAAAGTCCAGTAGTTATATACTGTCCAGAAAAGTGATACCAATCTGTTGTTTCTAGTCAGGCCCAGACTTTGCAGAAAGTATATGAACTCTTCTGTGGGCTGAAAATAGGAGCCCACAATACACATAGATATAGAGATCCTCCTTTGCTATTCAATTCATACATCTACAGGAGTATTTTTTAGATTGAAATAAATTTCATCACTGGATATACTGTATAATTGGATTTTTTTTTTACAAGTCTTGGGTAAACCTAAATTAGGTGGGTTGTCATTTATGCATGTTTTATAACGGTGGAGCTACCAATCGGTGCTTTCACGGCATATATACAACTAACATTGTATGCTTATTTATATGATTGAGTAATAAAGTATTTTCTTATGATAAATATTGACATAATAACATTGCACAAGATTCTCAATATCAAGTTATCAACTACCAACAACACATTTTATGTGAAGCAACTCAAAAGTGTTGCTCCAAGTACATGACCCATAACAATATTTGCCAAAAAATGCCTTGAAGCTACGGAGTATAGCCTCCTAAATTTTGCCAAAAGATCAAGGTCCCTTTTATGTCTCCCTTTCGCCAAACACTTTACACATCTCTAGCTAGCTAGTCTGTATTTATCTTGAGTTTTCTTGTGTCTTTTTCCTGTCAAGACTCAAGATCAAAAGATCATTTAAAGATGAAAAATGAAACTATACAAGATTTGACTTTACTTGAGCTTCTTTAAGTTCCTACACTTACATATAGAGTCTAATGCTACAAGTATTGATACAACAAGTAGAAAAATGAAACTCTAGATAGTACTGTAGTGCTCCTTCAATTTACAAGAGCTATATATCGACATAGTCCGATAGAACTTGTGCCTTCATTAAGAACATAATGCATGCTTCATTTGGTGTAGGAAATATTGGATCTAATTCGATCCAAGTTCAAAAGTGATGATGAAATACTAAATGATGTAAAACTGGAGTTGAATTGTCTGAATTCGAATTGAATTTTTATATAATTTTTTAATATAAAATATAACTGAACTGAATTTAAATGATATTTCAAATAATCAGTAATATTCGGAGAATGATATGAGACCGATTTGAAATCATCGGAGTAAATCAGGTCACTACCACTAGATATTTCATGTTCCTCAACTTGGACAATCTTCAAAAGTTATTTTCGTCCTTTTCAATGTTTGACAACGTGATGTTATAAATAATCTTAATCCCATAGTAAAATCGAAAATTAAAAGCCCTTTTATTTGCTTCTCGTGTCAGAATTGTCATAGTTTCCACAACCTTTTGACCTTTTATGTTCACTAGAAAAGACATTCCTGGAAAAAAAATTCACCTGCTCCCAACAGTTTATTACTCTAATCATCAGATTAGCTACTAATATTACTGTCAAGATAAGAATGTTTTACCAGTAATGTTGAGTTTAATTAACACGCATCGTTGTTATATATAGTATCTTCTGTTAATTAAGTAGACTAGAAAGTTCTTGATCGTTTGAAATATTCGTCATGGTTGTTAAAAAATAATTAAAGATAATTAAAAAAATTAAGATGCAATAAGAAGGGTGATCGATGTATATAATATGTGCATGGCTGAGATGTTACAGATTGATGGATTAAAAAATGGTGTTGAATTGCGCATGGTCTGACATCAGATCTTGAGAAAGAAATGTTACAATAATTTTAATGTAATTTGACAGTCGATGCATGCATATATGACTTCTTTTTTTCCGATAAGGATTCGATCTCTGTAAAAATTTGTTTCTATGTTGAATATTTTCACTGCTGTTTTTCTCTTGTACTGCTTTACTTTGACAGTGAACAACATTGGTACATTTATTACAGAACACAATATATTAATTAATGCAAGTACTCCCCTACAATTTCACTTCAACTGGTAACTTTACTAATCACACACGCTCAATTCATTTCATCGGTTCACCCCATTAATTACTTAAAGATGCATATGGGAGAAAGGTATTTTATCCTAAAGTTTAGGGCCTGCCATCGCAGTGCAACGTTTACTCTCATTAGCAAATTTAGTCTTCTATCATGATGTCTCAGCAGTCAATATGGTTGATGGTCGATTTTTCGACTCAAAAACTAAAATTGCCATAAATCATTAAATTTACCAGCGAAAATAACGTTGTATTATGCGTGCCATTTTTAGGACTAAAAATAGCTTTCTCCCTATGCATATTTATGACTAGTGTTGTACGGGCTGAAATATATGTGATATAAAGGATAACGTTTAAAAACAAGGCAATTATGGTCGATTGGATACGCATAATAATTTCATTGTATATAGTTTAGTAGCTTCGAAGCGTAATACGGTGCTTGAGAAGCGTAATACGGTGCTTGAGACTTTGGTTGGTGGCATAACGAACCAGAAAATATTAGAAAAAATATATAAAAGTACTTATTATTAAAACGAAGCATGAAAACAAAGTATCAACTGCCAAATGAAAAAAAAAGACCAAAGATTCGTACGTGGATGCTGATGGATAATTAACCACTTAACTATCCCTTTCTCACAAAATGAATCAAAAAACCTTATAACTCAGATTTAACTCCAAATTAGCTGGATATCATGTACCCAAATTAAAGCCTTCAAAAGTCAATTTCAGTTACACAATAATTTCTTCAGTTTGACAACTTTTTACATGTATATCTGGTATAAATTTCTCGAAGATATCTTCTTCTCTTAGAGTCAATGCTGATAACTTATCCTCTAATTCTCTTTGAAAAGTGATAACTTTAAAAGGGAGGTATAAAGTAGTATATGAGTAAAGAGGTGTTGATATATAACTAAAATAATTGTAATCTTAACAATTTCAGAAAAAAAGAAGTGAAGAAATTGAGCTAACTTTCTTACAATAAGTAAATACCTAGTAAAATTATATTTAGACAGTTTTTGAAATGTATTTCAATGATATAATTTTGTTGCTAGTATCTAGCTATGAGGTAATGAACGTAATTTATGATGAAAATAAATCTGAGAAAATGAATTAAAAAGATACAGTAGATGCTATTTGGCGTGATGATCACAGCTGGAGAAGAGATCTTAGCTTACCTAAGATGAAAGTGCTAAGCAAAGAGTCAACTCTTAATGGGGCAGCCCACGAAAATAATATTGTGCTAAGAATACTATATGATCATTGATATCATAAGACATTGGTCAATGATTAACCAATCAAGATGATATTATCATTATATACGGGACCATTTTGTTAGTGTACCCAACAACGATTTATCTACTTGAAATTATTAATTAGATAGCAGTTTAATAATCCAAATTCACATGCACGTACAGTAAAGCCTTGTCTAGTTCTCTTGTCTTATTATTGCATGGCTTCATTATTGTATTGCTTCTTCTAACCAGACTAAGATTTTCTGATAATTTTTTCTGTCCTTTCTTTAGCCACCTTATTGTATGAAGAGATTGAAAATTTCGTGACAATAAGTATTGTAATGTTTCCTGTTTGAACCAGTTTTGAGTACTGACGTGTTCAATCATAAATTATTAATTTAAGCTTAGCATCTATTAGGATAACAAATTATTGAAGCAACCAGTTTAATAGAGAAGAAGATTTGAATTTTGAATCATTAATTACTAGTCTTTGTAGAAACAATATTTAGTCCCCAATTGCATTGTTTGAACGCAGACATGCATAATTAATGGAACTTAGCTTCTGATGACCTTTTCATATAAGGTGCATTTGCATTTTAGCTTACGGTATCATCTACACGTATGCGTATAGATCGCTAATTTATGATTTAACTATATTTAAAAAAATGTAAGCAATTGCACTGAAATTACAACTCATGGCGACATTGACGATTAATGCTTATACAATGATACTGCCAATTGATCAGATGAAAATGGCACTAGCTTAAGTACTCCAATTACTAGCTAGATCTAGTTCTTATACAAATTAATGATTAGTATTATTATATATATAATAAAACATTTTAATTTATTTTTTCTTTTCTTGTTTTTCATTTTTGGCTCCTTGTGCATATCTTTTATCATCTTGGAAATTGGTGGTTCTGACTTGTAGCAGAGACAATTGAACTGAAACTGTACAAAACAACATTAACACAAACATCAACAATCCTAAAAGAAATGCAGAATAGGAAGAAAAATAACCTTAATTAGCTCACAAAAGATATGTTTTCTTCCATTGCACAAAACCCCATAATTAAACTGGTTTGTTTTCCTTCTTTTTTTCCCAATCATCTGATCATATACATACAATCCCACCATAAATCCATGCCCCTTCAAATCTCTCCTTATTGTCCCATCAATAGTAGTACATTTCCCTCTCATGTGTCTTGTTCTCATGATGATCATTGAACAACAACACATTGCTACCATTGTTGATGTTGTTGTTATTACAAAGATTGCCACTAGTAGTACTAACCAAGTTCTTGACCTCCTCATCAAGATCATACTGTAATTGAGTAGAGTCTCCCATGATATTAATCCCGTGCTTTTCTTGATCATGTTCAAGATATGTAGAGTTACTAGTAGTAGTAAACAATGGATCCACATTATTCTGAATTCCATTACTACACTTGTTCCCGTTGTAGTAAAGCATGAACTTTTGTTGGTTCTCTTGCATCAATCCACTTGCAACATATCCCATTTCTTCTTGCTTGATATGATCCTGGATACTCCCATCAGATGATGAACAACTTGGCTGATCATTTCCACCAAACATGAGCATGCTGTTGTTTTCTTTTAGTGGGGTGTAACCGTATGGCAAAATGTCCATCATGCCCTCCTGGTTTTGTGGGTTGTAATTGTGAGCCATTGGAAGGTGGTTGTTTGTGTTAATGTTGTTGTGGTTGAAGAGGTAAGTTTGAGGGACTGAAGTGATGGAATCCATGGCAGATAGGGATTTTGTAGCTTGGGAGTAGAATGAGGTGTACAAGTTTGAGAGGGTAGAAAGGGAATTCTGAAATTGATGAGAGCTTGAAAATGGCAAGGAATTGTATTTCCCTTGGATTGCTGGGATGTGATTCATTCCCATGAGCTTCTTCTTCAGCTTGGTGTTCCAGTAGTTCTTGATATCGTTATCGGTCCGGCCCGGAAGCTGAGCAGCAATGATTGACCACCTACAAATCAAAGATTAGTTAGTACTACATCCCAAAAAAGATGTTCAACTGAAGTTCAAAATTCTCTATATAAGAATAAAGTTATCATCTCATCTTTTTGGTAACTACTAGTAACTAACTATAATTAAATGCTTGTGGCTGATTTTGGTACTAAATTTATGAACTGAACTTGTCATGCATGCAAGAAATCTACTCCAATTTCTACTAATGGAAACCTTTTTTTGACAATATACAAATTTAGTCAATTTCCATTAGGTTCTTGATCTTTATCCCATATGACATGATATCCTACAGTATCCATTTTAAGCTGTTTTATTTTTCTGTCTTTTGCAGCAAACTAACAGTTCAAGTTCCTAACCACATACCCAAAAACAGCAAAACTTAGAAGAAGCTCAACAGCAAAATAGAATAATTGATGATTCCAATTAGTTATTACCTGCTTCCAATGCTTGCATAGAGAGTACATATGATTCTGTCCTCATCATCAGAAAATTCACCATGTTTGATATTAGGCCTCAAATAATTCAGCCACCTCAGTCTACAACTCTTTCCACATCTTTTCAGACCTAGTTAATCATTAATCAACAATATACACATAAGATCATCAAGAAAAATTAAGAAAAAAAACTATAACTAATTGTTGCATCGAGAAATGTAAATAAAAATATACCAGCTTTTTGAGGAAGAGCAATCCAATTACCACCAGTGCCATATTTCTCAATGAAGTCTTTGAGTTTTGCATCTTCTTCAGGAGACCAAGGACCTTTCTTGACATTAGCCTTGTCACAACAAGGAGCTCTTCCCATTTTTCTCTTTTCTTTCTTATCTTTCTCTCTCCAAGCTACAAGAAAAAGATGAAGAAGAAGAAGAACATATGTGATTGTGCTGGCTGGCTAGCTGTTGGGAAACTTGTGTGTCTCTTTGTCTTGTATAGTATATTATATAGTAATAGTAATAGTCTGATCATTTGACTTGCTGTTGTGTTTGGTATGGATTTTGGGCCTTTTGTTGAAGAAAAGTGAGAAAAGGTAAAAAGTCATTGGTTTATTAGTAGTTAATAGTGTTAAGTGATTTTACATGAGCCTAATGAAGTCAATGGTGTGGGCAATTCATATGATGATGGGACTATTATATTAACACATAACTCAATATGTTAATTAATTAAGTACTCCATAAGCTACTGTTATCAATGTAATTATTATGTACTGTGGGATTATGCTACGTGCAATGATTTGTGCCAAGCTTCTTCCTTGTATTTCAAGATTCCAATAGATGATTAACTCCGTTTACATAATTAACTCCATTTGCACTCATTATTTACAAATCTCGAGGTGGATTAGCACATTCTAGGTAGATTAGCTTACTAATATGGATTGGATTGGATTTTGATCTGATCATCTGATCGAGTTGACTACTGTAAATATTATTGTCTCAAAAGATCATGATGGAAATGTATAAAATTAATTATAAGAATTTATCACTCCTACTTATTGACAAACAATTTTAACATACCATAATTTAACAGAGAAATAATACTTCAACTTCAATTAAATGAATTTGAAAAAATTAAAGTATTAGTATTGAAATAGCTAGCTTAAGAATAATGAACTATATGTCTTTTTTTCTTTTTTTTAAATGAACCGAGCTTATATCAAAAAAGAAAAGAAGAACAACGAAAGAGTCAAAGTACACCCTCAAGCTAAACCCACGTACTGATAATCAAGAGAGAAATCAAAGTGAAATGAACTATAAACCTTACCACATAGTAAAATGATAAAATTTTACGTAAAAGATATAGAATAGACTCAAATTACAAGTTTTATTTCTTAAAAATATATCGGACTTTTACGTAGGTGCAATGCACCTAGAGATTGAGATCAAATTAAACACCTAGGTTCAAACGGAAACATATTATTTAGAAATTCATCAGGACATTGACAGTGAACCCGAACACTTGATGTGGTGATTTTTTCTGCTTCACTTAATTATCAATTAGCTGACATATACTCACTTCGTCCCAACGAACTTTATACATATTTATCATTTTTAACCATTCCATCAAACTTTATAAACATATTACTAAAAAATAAAGTTACTCCATCACTAATAAATAATAAACAATCTCAACTTTGCACAAAAATTACACATTTAAATACTAAAAGTACATTTTTCCTCATCTTCCTTATTTATTATTATTATTATAATTTTTTACATAAAATTATATATCAATCCTAAAATATAAAATTTAATGGGAGGGAGAGTATGAAAATCACATTTTGTTTTGTAAGTGAGAGGAGGGATCCATTATAATGCTTTGTCCCCTCCAGTTAATAATCATGCATCTGCTAGGTCCTGTTTACATGTTTTAAACTTTGAGTCCATATTTAAGATTCTAAAACAGATTTAAGTAGATATTTAAAATATAAAATACTTAAAAGTCTAACGTATTTATATAATCTATAATATTTTATATCATGAATTATAGTTGACTGGATCAGTTTATATGTTTTGACTTTAAATAAAAATTAACTGTGTGTTTGGGAAGCAATTCAAATTGAGAAACATCAATTCAAATTGTTTATTTTATATATAAAATATATAATTTGAATTTACTTTTTTTCAATTCAAATTGATTCATATTACATGGGTTTACCTTAATGCTATTAGTCAACATAATTGATTTGACCAGAGATTATAGTCATCACACGGGTTAAGACTTGATTAATTAAGAACCGTACTCTGTGTTCATATTTTGCAAATTAATACGCGGTGAATACAAAAGGCAGAATTTAAAAATATTGGAACAGTAAATTAATTATAGTGAACAGTAAAAATAGCTAGGATCGACGACAGTATGGTAAGAAAATTTGCAGAATCATGAGTTTGTACTGTTTATAGGATTTGGAAAGTGACTAATCAATGAGGATGAATTATATTAATCATCATCATCATGTTTCTACTGTTTTTCACCAGGTTTCATTTTTTTCATCGGATTGACTTATCGATGCTTGCTTGCTTTCTTATGCACTTGTTTTGTCATAGCTTCTTCAGACTATATTTTGTTTTCTCTTTATAATGACAAACTTTTGTTAATTATATCATTAATTAATTAATTGCGGTCATTATACACTGTGAAAGCAAGTTGCTTTGCAGCTTATCATTATCATTATCTGCACCTACCTGGCCTAGCAATTTCAGTAATTTTATTAATTAGTCCACACTTGTTTCATACTTCCATATAACTATCCAAGTAAACTTGTAGGACATAGGAGTATTAGTTTATGAACTACTCGATGAGCGAATTATGCAAGTAAGAGTGCAGTAAATTTATATTTTAACACAAAATTAGTTGTCTTAAACTTGTACATCAAACGTCTTCACAACTTGAAAGTACCAAGTAGTGGTTGTTCAGGTCAAATTGAGCATAGTAGTATTTATATATAACTAAGTTTCGTCAAATGTGAATTGTCAAAAGATATCACAAAATCCGAAGAGACATTTATTAAAGAAAGATTTAAGAAATAAACTGATATTCTAAGGTGTGTGTGTGTATATATATGTTTTAAATTAACAAAAATGAGTAATGTTTGATAATGAATATTTTATAAAAGTTAATATTCTTAGTACAACTTTTACTAATTATTTTAGTAATTATAAGTGTATTTAATTAAACAATATAATAAATCTCCTAATGAACTTTGAAAGTGTCATTTAACTTGTAAAATGTCATTTCACTTTTATAAATTGTTTAGCATTTTTTCTATATTCTCTAGCAACTGACTATTAAGAAACGTTATTGTCATATTAAAGTGTCATTCCACTTGTTAAAGTGTCATTTCACTTTTGCAACTTGTTTAGCTATTTTTTTCAATTCTCCAACAACCGGCTACTATGAAATTTTATTTCAAATTTTTTTGTCCACTCACACCACTGACAACACCCTTTCGCTTATCCAATTATTATTTCCGCATGAACCATTGTGTGTGTTCGGATCAGACTCCGACTCACTTGTACCATATTGTGACTATAAAATTGTACGTGTGTATACGACTCTATTAGGTTACTCAAGTTAATGACCCCGACTGTTATGAGAATCGTCTAATTTTCTGTTTGTTCAACATTTTATTGGAGCTCATGATGTCTCAATGCTAGCTCTTGTTATTTTATAAGTCATTTGAAATAAAACACGGACTATTGAATCTATATATTCTACATCGAACATTTCAAAATGCATCTTCTATGTGCCTTAAACTTTCTCTTTAATCGATAATAATATTCTACATGCACTGCTTTATTAAAATCATAAATATATTTTTATTTCTGGTTTAGATCTGCAATGTAAAATTGCCACTTCTCGGTCAAGTTACAACTGTTCATTACTAATTCTCTATTCTTTAATGGATTTGGAATATCATTATTGAAAATGTTGTTAACATTTTCATAATTTTCTTTTTTTATTTAATTAAATTTGTTAAGCACAATTTAAGGGCTCTACCCTAGAAAGTTTCAATTTCAGAATATAATATCTTAATAAAATTAATGTGAAGAGTTTAGGTATGTCACATCAAATATGATTAAACGTGTGATTCAGTAATTGAATATAAAATTTATCGATACCGTGCTTAGCACGATGTATCATTCTAGTGTATTTATAATACGGTCTCTTGTGAAAGTAAGTTGGTTGTTTGGGTTACCATTTCAGTTCTATTTAATCGTAATTTTATTAAAAAACACTAACAACTGAATTCGTATTTAAATAATTCAACTCCAATTATATACCAATCCTAACGATCATCTCATTATATATACCAAAGACCGACTAAATTTGTGCCACTATATCTGTCGTCGATGTAGAAGCATCCATGTACATTTAAAATGCATTGCATGACATACAAATAGGAACCAATTGACTTATATCAATCCTGAATTATGTGAACACGTAGTAGTATAAGAGAAATCATTAGACTTGTGGCCAATCCAATACACCCTAAATAATTAATGCCTTACAATCCATAATAAAATCCTTCAGTCCTTGTCTTTTCCCGTGAGACATCGAATCTCTCCTATAAAATAAACTATATACTTAGAATAGTATCTTGATTCTTGATGATAATTGATAAGTAACTAAACTATATTTATACGACCAATATCATTATTGAGGACCATATATGTATAAGTGTGAATTATGAAGAAATAAATTGAAAAGGTAGACAAGTGTCCTCATTTGACTTTGAGACAGGCTAAGATGAGGACTTGTGTTTTATTGCTTAATCTTAACTAAATCAATCAAATGGTTGGCGAACAATAAGGTTGAAATAACCTATTTACACTTCCCTTTCTACAATTCTTTATTACTCCGTTAACTAACTAACTCATCAACCAAGTCAATGTAACACTATCAATCTATCATCACATAACATTTCAATCCCTAATTTTTAATAGTTCAAGGATAAATTACACAATAATCAACCTGCAATGTGCGTTTCTCTAACTCATATCCAACTATACTAATTAAATTGTGTCGGTCTCCTGAGAAACTTAGACTGACTCCAATAGAGCCATTGTCCAGGGGCCGAAACGGCTCTAAATTGGCGCGGCGTCTCCGTGCATGTCGTGCCTCGATGCGTAAAGTACCAGGCACAGCGCACGGCAGCAGTCAATCGGCTGCTGCCATCTTACCCCCCATTATTTTATTTTTTCATTTTTTCCTTTTTTCGGTTTTCGATTTTTATCCGTTTTCGAGCGATAATATCTCCAAAAATATGAAATAAAAAAATAGAAAAAAATCACCAACGACTACGTTTTTTCACGATCTACAAAATGAGATCAAATTTGATTTTTTTAATTATTCATTTTGAATTTTGAATTTCGAATTTTGAATTCTCCTCCTCCCCCCCCCCCTCTCCACCAAAAACATCTATAAAACAATCCCCAATCTTCATATTCTTCACCTCATCCCAACTCCAAATCCTCTTTCTCTCTATTAAACTCAAAAAACTATCTTCTCCCAAAACACCCTTTCCCCTTTCATTTTCCGACGACTTTTCCGGCAAGATGAACAATGAATTTATGAAGTATATCAAAGAAACCGACCCCCAAAAATACACTGAGTACTTGGAAGCTCAACTCAACAATACTATTTTTCCACCCCATCCGAGTCCCCAAATGAGTGTCGCTCGGTATTTGTTCCAAGACTCCTACACTCCACAGTACCAATCTCCATCTCACCAAACACCCATATATTCACAAACACCGAAAGTAGACGTGGAGTTTGTGCGAGAGACGCAGCCAGAAACATAATCGATCTGGAAGCGTGGGAAAGCCAAAGCCACCGGAGGAGCGGCAACACACACACAACAACATCACGGAACAACACGTACAATGAGAGTGAGGACATCGGGCTTATCTCTGCCTACATGGAGGTTAGTCAGAATGCTATTGTGGGAACGGATCAGAAGTACGGCAAACTGTTCCGTCTTGTTGCCAAGAAGTGTGGAATGATGACCGGGATGGATAAATTCCGGTCTCATGATTCGCTTCGTGGAAGATGGGGGCGGCTGAAAGATGACATGAATCATTGGATGATTTGTGTGGAGCGTGCTACTGGCATGGTCGACGATCGGAGTGGCTACAATGAGTCCGATGTGCTAGAGACTGCCCAACAACTCTACAGGGATAAGTCGAAGAACCAAACCCAGTTCACGGCGTTCAAACAATGGGATGCCCTGAAAGCATACCCACAGTGACAAATTAAGATGAACTTGGAGGACGTCCGGATGAACAACGTACCACCTAGGGAGGATGGGTTCGAGGGTAACGATGATGACGACGGTGATGAACCAATGGCATCAGCAGGTGCATGTGGCAGTAGTGGAAGTAAGCGCACTCAGGGTTATGATAGTGGGGCAAGCATCAAACGTCCCATTGGTCATGACAAGGTCAAGAAGTTGGCTAAGAATGTCACTTCCGGTAACTCTTCCAATGTGGATGCTTTGCATGGCTCATTATATGGCATAAACACGAATTTTTCCGAATGGCTTGAAGTTGAAAAGGCAGAGTTAGAGCTTCATATGAAGAAGGAGGAGCGTAAGGCGGGAGACATTGAGCGTAAGGAAAAGGCGAAGATGTACGACACGTACATGTCACTTATGGCAAACTACAACAACTTGCCCGAACAGGGCAAAACAAATGTAGATGCACTTGGCGCACTCTTGTTCCCTAATAACGACTAATGGCGAATGGTCGCTTATGTAGTGTGTCGTCTTTGTGATTTTTACATTCTGCCTTGTTTGCTTTGTGTTTTTTACCTTCTGCCTTGTTTGTAATTTTAAAATTTTCAATATGAATTTGAATTTTGAATTTAAATTTGAATTTTAAAAAATGACGTGGCGACGACGCGTCACCACTAGAGCAAAAACGACGACGACGCGTCGTCGGGACATCACGACGCACCGTCGGCTCGTCACCATTGAAGATGGTCTTAGCCAAACAAGATTTTGTATGCAGTCCTTGCCGCACTAGAGTTTCATATAACGGCATTATTAAGAAAGAAACAACTACTATTTGGTTTCAAGTTCAAATTAAGAAATTCAAATTCAATTGAATTTTTATACGTACGTGAAACTACAACTGAAATTTAAATTAAGAACCACACACTCTAAAAAAGATTTTTAGTAAGAAACTAATGGGCTGATTGGTATAGAATTTGAATGGGCATTTGAATGGATTTTGGTGAAATTGTATTTGGAATGGAATTGAAATGAGAGTCATTTTGAAGTGTATTTTTGGCTAAATTACTGTTTATCGAGTCAAATGAACCGATTTTAATTCCATGCCAACCAGCCCCTAAGAATACATAAGAAAAATAACACAAGTTATTAACCGAAATTTTTGTCAGATTGTCACAATATATCCGATTTAATATATACTTGCTGAATATATGTATAATGCATGGTTATATAAAATTTCTACATTATTGTCACATGTAACATATTTTTATTGGTTGGTGATAATTATGCTCGATTCTTATATGTATAGAACTGGAGCCACGAAACTCTTCTAAGTATTTTTTTACTATACATGCATTTCAGTGCCTTTTGCTTGTCTCTTCCCCAATATTCGTAGTACTATTACCACTTGAGTAGTATAGAATTTTAACATTGATGCAAAATTGAATTTTGGCAGAAATAAAACTGGGAGAAGAAAACATAGAGCGGGGTTAAAAGTTGGAAATAAATTAATATGATTGCGAAGAGATATGCGACAAATTTTAAAGGTAAAAAAGAGAAGAGAAATATAAGAAGACAAATTGGAATGGACAAGAAAAGTCAAAAAAGGGTTTAGAAACTGGGATTTGATTAGATTGATGGGGCACTGCTGCTAGCTGCTAATAATTCAACGTCACAAGCTTCCTCAAAGACGTTAACATCAGATCATCTTCCATGGCCGCCTGCTAGCTTCTTCTCAATCGATCTCACATTCATCATTTTCTTATTGACATTGATAACTTGCATATCTTTCGAGTGAGAAACTTCATGATCTTATGTAATGGTGTGCAAAATGCCAAGTTAAGTTAAATCGCAACAAAATTATGCTAGACCGAGACTCATAATAAAAGTTCATTATTCATATACATTTAATTTTTATGAAGTTTAAATATGTGATTAAATTGAAAATCTCCTCCATCTTCTTACGAACCTATCAATTTCAATTTAAATGGGTCCACAGTTCCACACAATAGGTAGCGATCTTGTTGATTGTATATATAGTTTGGGCCAGTCGGCCCAGTCTGTTAACTGCGCAGGCCCTGTTTTGCCATTTAGTGTTTTGTGGCCTGTTGGATCGTTTTGGTTTTTGTTAGGTTGAACACATGTTTTATAAATGCGCACGAAATTAACTAAAAGTTGTGAGCATATGCAGAGATTTGAGGCTCAAGATTCACATGTGTTCAAACTATTCCGTGTCATACAATTTCATACTTTACTTTTCAGATTTTTCCAGACATTTGATTTGGACTTGAGAAGCATAGATTTGGTATAGTTCGCTTGTGAATAGATTTTGGTATTTTTTTGGGTACAATCAAGTGTTTTTATAGATTTATGATCAACTTTTAGCACTGTGAATGTAACAAAACAAAAGTGTAACCTTTTTCCTAGATATTATTCCAAAGTAGGATTTCCAAAAGTGTATTTCAAACTAACAATTAGCTTAGCGAATGTTCGTTCGTTCGATAAGTCGTTTGTTTCGGTTCGTGTTCGACAAACTCTTAACTTTTTGTTCGTGTTCGTTCGTTAGCGTTCAATTGTTCGGTTCATCAAAAAAATAAAATCAATTATAATACAATAAAATATAAAAACTTCTCATTAAAATATCATAAAATAATTACATAAACTAAAAAATTTATAATATCATTTTATGAGTATTGTGCTCCACCTATTATGTATTGAATATATTAATTATATAAATATAAATACTATTGGCTATATAATATTAATATTTAGTGTAATTTTATAAGATATTTACTTCGTTAGTCAACCGTTCGTGAACTACCGAATAATAATAAATATGTTCGTGTTCGGTTCGTTATTTAAACGAACATGTTTGAGAACTGTTCGGTTCGGTCAAACTCAAACAAAAATCGAGCGTTAACCGATTTTTTTCACGAACTTTTTATAAACATTCTGTTCATTTACATCCCTACTCCCAAATCAACCTAAACTACAAGCTCACTTTGTAGCTCAGTAAAACTTCCATGAAAATGAGATGACGACAACTAAAGAAACCAACAAACAAAGAAGTAACTGAATTTGTTCTGTCTTGGCAACGAACCATATCACATTTGATAATACGCTTCACTTTATACTCTTGAGTTAACATTGATGTTTAAAACAATTTGTTCTGTCATCTGCAATGGATTGCTGTTGCTGAGAATCACTCTTGTCTTTCTTGCCCTCTCCCAACTCTCACTCTCAAATCTCCACCCATATATTTCAAGAACTTAAACATGATCATGAACCTGAACCAACCATTTAATGATCACAATCATCAAGAAACTCAGAGACCCATAACCAAGAAGACCCTCATTATCATCACACTCATCCTCACACTCACAACCCATTTCCCCAAATCAAATGCTTCACCAAAACCACCTCCAATCCCAATTCTCCCAATCCCAAATTCACCCCAAATCTCATGGCAAATCACAGAAATGGCACTCTTCTTCCACTTTGGCACCAACACCTACACCAACTCAGAATGGGGCACAGGTCATGCTGACCCTTCTGTGTTCAACCCAACTGCATTAAATGCCTCACAGTGGGTTGAAGTTGCTAAGGATTCCGGCTTTTCTAGAGTTATCCTAACTGCAAAGCATCATGATGGGTTTTGCCTCTGGCCTTCTGAGTATACTGATTACTCTGTCAAGTCCAGTTCTTGGAAGAATGGGACTGGAGATGTGGTCAAGGAGCTTGCTGATGCTGCGAAAGCTTTCGGTGTGCAATTGGGGCTTTATCTTTCTCCTTGGGATAGGCATGAGTCCTGTTATGGGAAGACAATTGAGTACAATGAGTATTATATGGGGCAGATGACTGAGTTGCTTACTAGGTTTGCAAAATGCCATTTTTGTTATT
This sequence comes from Plantago elongata, assembly GCA_036897095.1. Lineage (NCBI taxonomy): Eukaryota > Viridiplantae > Streptophyta > Magnoliopsida > Lamiales > Plantaginaceae > Plantago > Plantago elongata. The sequence continues at coordinate 17,472 of JAYMSP010000430.1, forward strand.
ATCATTGTTTGTTTTAATTGAATTTAGCTAGTTTGCTATGTAGTATGTTGATTGTGTGTGTTCAGTGGATCATGATGTTTAGCAATCATGGGATCATGGCCTTATTGCATGTTGTAGAGTAAGTAGTATTGCTTGTGACTGGATGACTGTCTAGGTAGTTTGGTTTGTATTGTTGTTACTTTGGATATCTGTCATTCAGAGGTTTAATTTTCAGCGCTTATGCTGGAGCAGATATGGTGAGGTAAGAGAAGTTTGGCTGGATGGTGCGAAAGGTGAGGGTGAGAAGGACATGGAGTACTTTTTTGATGATTGGTTTAGTCTTATTCATCAGCTTCAACCTGGGGCAGTCATATTTTCTGATGCTGGTCCGGACGCAAGGTGGGTGGGGGATGAGGCTGCAGTTGCTGGGACTACATGCTGGTCTCTTTTCAATCGCAGTAACGCATATATCGGTGATACTGACGCAGGGTAAGCCCACTTTGGTTCTTTGTGGATTTTTTCAGGTGTGAAGTCATTTACCTCTAATTTTTAACAGAAATGAGCAGGCATCAATGACTCATGCTCTTAAGTTTGTTTGGCCTTCTCTTGCCTGAAATGTATCAAACAGGTCATCATGCACACACAGTACTGCTTACTTGTTGGGCTATTGCGGATTAACCAATTTCTGTCAAAAGAAAAATGTGTCATTTGGTATTAAATATACAGGAATGAACATATTTCACTGTCTCTAACAAGGTTGGAATTTTCTTTCATAATCTGATGATGCGATTGTATCAGAGTAGGTGCCCCAATCAAATAAAACGGCATTTTACCCCAATCAAATAAAACGGCATTACAAACCGTTTCCATCAGTAAATAGTCAATCCAACTTTTCTCTCATCATATGTCCTACTCCTACCTTAGGATAAAACCCATCATTTTGAAATATGCTAATGGTGGGACATTGCAAACTTAGCTTGCAAGACGAGAGAAGTAAATCATGCTCCATCCACCTCAAAGTATATGTTCCCTTCTTTTTTGGTTAGAACCAGCCACCTCATTTGTAAGTATCTATGTAATTATAAGTGCTCACCTAATAAAGTTTAGGGCTCCAAAAGGACTAGTATCCAAATCGAAGAGCCGGAAATATCTTATGTCAGTATGCTTTTTACGAACTGGATAACCAACCTTCATTTTTTAATTATTGTGGTTGTTTGTTGGTTGATTACTGATGATCTGGTATTGTACAATCAAATGTACATCATTTTCCAGATATCCGAATATTTAAATGATGCATAAACTTTTTTTTATAATTTCATCAGATATTCTGGAGGTGGTGATCCTTATGGGCAGGACTGGATACCTGCAGAGTGTGACGTCTCTATCCGACCCGGATGGTTTTGGCATGCATCAGAAGTTCCAAAATCCGCTTTGACTCTTCTTGATTTATACTACAAGTCAGTTGGTAGGAACTGCCTTCTTTTACTAAACGTACCTCCAAATTCTTCAGGTCTTATATCCCAGGAAGACATAAATGTTCTCAAAGAATTTTCAGAGATCCGAAATTCCATATTTTCTCATAATCTAGCAAAAGGTGCTTTGACGTCTGCTAGTAGTATACGAGGGAGTCCGAGTGATTCCAGGTATAGTTGCCAAAATGTTCTTGAAGAAGGCATAAGTTCCTATTGGGCTCCTGGCAATGCAGCTTCTAATTGGACACTGTATTTAGATTTTCAAGAGGTTATTAACTTCAATGTCTTGATGGTACAAGAACCGATCCATATGGGCCAGCGTATCATCAAATTTCATCTTGATTTCTTAAATGCGGGAGGCAAGTGGGACAAGGCTACAAGGGGCACCACCGTGGGGTATAAAAGACTGCTGTTCTTTTCTAATGTTACAACCAGTCGCTTGAGGTTTACTGTTGACAAAGCTCGAGCTGAGCCTCTCATTGCATATTTGGGTTTATATAAGGATCCATTTTCAATCCTGGGTTCACATGTCACCATGCAGAGTGCTAAATCGCACTTCAATGGTAGTGATTCTCTTCGTAAAATTCCAGCCACAGATTACGGCTCAAGTTTCATGTAGCTTATTCGTTGTGGTATAGGACTTGCTCTTACTCCTGAAGTTTTAATGACGATTCCTTCCTTGGATCTTCAGTCATACTGTCCTTGTAGTGATATAGTGAATATCGCCCATCTATATTGATACAGTTTGCTTCTCTTCTGATCATTCCTCTAATAAGTGTTCCTATTCACTTGAAAAACTGTTTGTACACTCGGAGATTCTTCTTCGGATCTCTGGAATATAAGACACTAGGTAACTGAGCAAAATGTGTCGAATTCAGGAGAAAAAACAGAACATATATGACATATGATGCCCTGCTTTTGTAATATTAAGTTGTTTTACACGAGTTGCATACTGAGAAACAACTCATTTATAATTCAGTCTACATGACAAACACCGCACCTCTGCAGCCTCATGGTGCATGGGCACAACATAGTAAATCCTACAAATCAAAACTTGTATATCTACGCTATCTTTACATCTCGAAGAAGGCGAGCAGCCATAGCTCCACATCTTCTCACCTCCCAGTCACTCTGTGTCTTATCCTGGGGATTAGTGGATGATGCACTTTCATCCTCTATTTGATCACTTTCAACATCATCAACTTCATTAGCAGTACTGCTACTTCCATCATCTTCATCTGCAGTCGGTGTGGTATCTCCAACTTTGACATTTACACTGTTGCAATTCATACTGTCTGAATCTGAAGGCTTTGGGCTCATCATAAATAACTGTATGCTTGGATGTTGGTACTCTTTGTGCATCTGTAAAGAGGAAAGAAATTTAATGAGAACCCACCAAAATGACTGAAATTAGAAGTGAGTTGCACACATCCTCACCTTTGCTTTAGGAACACATTTGACTTCAAAGTTTTGCTTCCACAAATCAAGCATCCGCTCATGGACATTCGTGGAACGAAGTTCATATCCCAACTACAAAACATGTTTCAAGATTCACTCTTCAGTTTTTGAATACCAAAAGACTAACCTGGTTTTCGTAAATCTAAGTGGATACCATGATGATGGTTCGAGGTCCAGATAAAGCATGTAATGTCTGCAGCAGAGGTTCAAGAAGATGTTCTGCATAAACCTAAAACATGCAAATCAGCCCAGAGAAGAAATGAAGGTGCTTAGAGAAGTCACAGCTGAATGATTCAACGATTTCCATTTAATGGATGAATGGACGACTCACAACATCAGTGCCAATGATATAGTCAAATGGTGGACCAACAGCCCTTATATGATCTGCATCACCCCAATTAAGCTCTGCAACCTCGATAGAACCAAATGAATCTAAAAGGTAAAATATAAAAAAAAAACTTGATGTCAGAATGGAAATCAATTTTACATAATTCCTTTGGTAGCTTCAGCAATGCAGTGCTGTTGGGCCTGGCTATTACCGATGTACTATAATTGCTTATATACCAAAGGGCACATAGCGATTATAAGATGATTTATATGGCCTTTAATGCATAAATAGCAAACCAAATCCACCCGAACCAGACTCTTGAAAAAAGAAAAGAAAAGAAAAAGGGTTCCACCTGATCCAGGGGCCGCCATCTGCTGAATCCTTGAAGTATTACGTTCAACATTTCTCATAAGCAGAGGCAAAACCTCAGTTTGGTCAGTAGTTACCACATCACACCCAAGTAGTGCCATGCCTGAATATCCAAGCCATGATTGATCCTTTAGTCCCAACTAATCAGAAACCTTTCAGAGAAATTAATTGGTGAAAATTTCTCATCAAATTAAACTTACCGAATCCAGCCACTCCACAACCTGCTCCGAGTTCAATTGCACGTTTTCCTTTCAATTTAGATGGGGAAAACCTTCCCCTTCTGCAGTTTTTTTCCTTCATAATAAACCCAAATAGATTCACATCAACTGATTTAATTCGTCTCCGTACTAATAAAGATGTTTTGGTTAGATATGCAGCACAACAAGAACTGGGAAAAAAAAGTATGCAGAATCATCCAAATTTCAAAGAACCGTGTCCCTCCCCCTCCACATTTCGGAGCTGAAAATATATATTTAGATGAACCAACCATCCAACTATCTCATGGCCTTTCTCAAACAACTTTCCAAACTAACCACAGCATTCTTGCTGAGTTAGGTCAGCAGATAGAAAGGAAGTAACAACGCCGGTCGACATAACATATTTAACTATTACAAGGAAAGACTTCCAACTTTTTATAATCATCCTCAGTTTAATTAATTTTCCAGATGTAATATAGAAAGGTTGGCAATGTACCTAATGAGAAAAGCTTCATCAAGGAAATATAGCTGCAAGCCTACATGTATTTGTTGGATTCGAAAAACGTAGTATCTTTAATTATGCAATATGATGAAGGTGATATTTCACCAGCTACAGTTCCTTGCATAATATTTGGCATGGAATGCAGAGGTAATTCTCATCTCTGCTTTTTTATATGCTATACATCCAAATCATGCAAAATGTACGATGTTTGTTGCAAGACGTTAGAGGAAAAGGTTTGAGTAGTGTTTACCAGAAATTTTGCAAAGACCATAGATGCGTCCCAGACAGTAGTTCCTAAATGCTTTGAATTTGGGTCCTGTCATTATTTTAGCAAACTTGTGATTTGTGAATGTACCAAAATCATATATACAAACAATACGAGACATATCCTTAATCCTAAATGGATATGGACTATGTTACAGCTCTCAGTTAAACATTGTACCCGTAAGAAGTTAATAGAAACAGATTTTAGTATCTCAAATTCGAGAAAGAATCATTATTTTCCTTTATCCACAAAAGCACAGGAAAATGCTGCTTTCTGCATTATAAATTTAGAATATTGATGTTTTAAGGAAAAGTGGATACAATAATGGAATTATTGAAAATTTACAAGAACTAGATGAAAATAAACGGGAGTAACTAATCACCCTATACTCCTATTTCACTTTAGCAATTGGAATGGAGGGCGCGTGTGCAACTTGTCTACATTCATTATACCTGCGTAAATTGGAGCTGATGCCCTAAAACTTCAAATGGAACAGCCGATGTGTTGGGAGAATTTAGCCTGGAAAAACAAAGGGAAAAGGACAATTCAGACACTCACTAAAATTCAATACAGTGAATGTTGATGAATTTAATTACCGTTCTTCATCACAGAAAAATCATGGAAGTGTGCTTACTTTACCATTGTTCTACTATACCAACAAGCTATGACACACATGTTTATCACTACTACAATCACAACGTAAAGGCATGATAGAAATCTATAATAACTTAAAGACTATGGTCTGCAATATAATCAAGCAACTATATAACTGAAACATATATTTAATTCACTTTTCAAGCTGATATTCATCAAAGGGAGATGTCAACAATGAACCTATACATACAGAAGGTACGGAGATATCGAGGGAACTACTCGTACGACAGTTAATTGAAGTAAATACAATGAGCACAGTGAATATATTTTACCTGTCTGCCTCCATTTTAACCTTTGAAACAACACTTGAACTCCAATATCTTTTGCTGCAATACATAAACAAATTCGAGAAATAACTAGTTCAGACTATTGTCTTGAAAACAAACATTCAACATAACAAGAGGAACACCAAAACATGATTTCTTATTTCAACACAAGTTAGTTACCAGTTACCACTAAAGATGATTCAACAGCCACACTATTCTACCCATTCTATAAAATCCAATAAAACGTACAAAAAAGAACTCCCCAAAAAGCATTATAATCTGGGCATAGAGAGCTTGAACAGGATTGCACAGAGTCAATGTACAACTAGCAAGTCTTTTGGATTAAAGGTCGGATTTTTATCATTAAAAAGAACAAAAAAATCATAAGCATTACTGCAAGACATTCAGTAAGCTTACCTCGATCAGCTGCAGCTGAACTAGTTCTCCTCTGAATTAGGACCACATTTGTATTAATGAATTCAAAATCCAATCTTTGCCAACAAGTTTCAAATCAAGATGATTTTAGGGATTCTAATTTACAATTTTCATGATTATTATATGAAACAGCTATGAAATTTTTTCTGGGCTTCATCGGCCCAGTAGCGCTTCTTGACTCTTGGCCCAATAGAACCAATACGCAAAGATCAAAGGAAAAGTAAGCTGTTTTTTTCCTGCCAAAAAAACATCCAGTTTTCTATATAATACAAAAAAAAACATGTACAATACAATTTTCAAATTTAATATTATATTATAGTATGCACATGATATAAATTTTTTATATTATAATATGTGCACATGATATAAATTTTTTTTGTATAATTATTTTTCAGAATGTTATTTCCAAGCTAAAATCGGTCTTTAACTCTGTTAAGATCAAATGTGTATTTGTTTGTGATATATATTTTGGATTCTTAAAAAATAGAGGCTTGATTCTTAAAAAGTAGATAAGCCTTGGAACTTTTTCGTAGACATTTTGATATTTTTTATTGAGGAAAAAGTTGAGACGTTTCGATGAAATTTATAACTATGTGAATGATGACGGTGACACAATTTCTTGTTTGTCATTATTGTGCTTCCACTTGTTCAAATCTTTTAGGCTGAGTTTGGTAGGGATTATGGTTCCGTCTTGTTTCGAATTTGGAAGTGTCCACATTTAGGTATGGAAAAATCCAACCCGAACCTAGCAGCGAATGAGCTTCAAACACGTGAAAACTGTTCATAGCGTTAGTCAGCTATAATCAAAAAATTGATGACCGCTTTAAAAGCCGGCAAAGACTTTTTGCTTGCCGAAGGTGAAGATGATGGCTACTTGCCATAATCTTTTTCTAACTTTTTTTTTCCTTCCTTTCTAATTTAATGTAATTTTATTAATTACTTTATATATAAATGTAATTTTATTAATTACTTTATATATATTACGATGACTAAATTATATAAGCTAGATATGTATAAGTATGTACTTTACTAAACTAACTATATTCTATATACTATACGTACAATATCTATATTTACTATATGAGTTAATCTATGTTATATTAATTTACTTACTCTATCGTATATACTAAATTAAGTAATAAAATTATTATATCATATTTATACTGCTTTATGTTATAAGACTATATAATTTTATATCTTATACTATATTAATTCTTATATATATAATGTTATATTATTCATGTACCTTATATTTTGTGTACTATTTAATCAAGTAATGTAAAGGTATATAATACAAGCAACTTAAAATATAAATATAGGTAAAATATAAATATATGTATAATATATAGTATATACTTAATTACTTAGTAGTATATTACTTATTTATATATGCATGTGTTAGTACTAATTTATATTTTCTTTGTTTTGTTTCTCGTTTCCATTTCCCTTCTCCTTTTCTTTTATTTTGTTTTTTCATTTCTAATAACTAGTCAATTCTTTTCATATTCTTTCAAATAAAATATAATAATGTAATTTAAACATATATTTTTATGTTGTATTATATGTAGTAATTTAATTTATAAAATCTGAAAAAAAATGTGTATTGGTACAAATTGTTGTTCGTAAGTATATACGTACGTATAATGTTTTTAACAACTATGAGTGCTACTATTTTATTTAATGTAATGTTAATTATTTTTATTTTTATACAATTAATTTTTTATTTTATATTATATAATTAATTAACAATATTTAAAATAATGTGAAATATGAAGTTTTAAAAGAAATATAGAAAAATAATGTAGTTTTAAAAGAAATAAAAAATGAAAAAGAAAGTTGTCAAATGATCAAACAAAAGCCCAATAATATTATGGACTAAATATAAACAAGCTCCAAATATCACCTGTTATCAAATAAAATTTGTGGTCAAATTCGGAGATGTCACGATCAATAAACAGTGAAATAATATCCATTAACCGAAAATTCCGAAATAAACACGTGAAGCAATTTTTGTTCATATTACGTCATGAATAGTGGAATAAGAACATTTTCCCCAGACCTATGGTCCGAAACAAACGAGCATTCTTATCGGGTTATAATTTAGCCATCTAAAACATTGACAACCTTTTTAGGTTTGAAGTGACTATAACTTTACTTGCTATAATTTAAGTGACTATCGTACGACAGCAATATGCAGTTTCATTTGACTTTTTAAGACTAGATACTACTCTGATTTGTAATGTAGAAGCTGTGCTTAATTGATTTGTATGTTACTCATCAGAAAGTGGTTGTTTATAAGGTACTGAATTGGAAATTAACATTGAGATTTCAGTTGTAGCATTTAGTAACAATTCTGTTAAGGCCATATATTACTGGGACTAATTCATAATATATAAGATAGTGGTTGTTTTAAAGATACATAGTAGGAACCACAAAATAGCTGAATCACTAATAAAGCTTGGATTTTGTAGCTGCTGCATGTTCATTTATAGACGGATTTCTCCTTGCATCCATCTCATTAGCATATCTAGTGAGATTTCCGGTCGATCCAGAGGAACGAAGTGACCTGCCTCATGTACTGCGACGAAAGTGAGTGGACCGTGGCTTTTCTGCATCCAGCAGATTTCGTTTTCTTCTCATTTACCATATTTTCATATGGAGCTGCTAGGTAATCTTTTTTACCTTACCATTCCAGAGCTTCTACCCATCGCGAGCTTCCTGAAGAAGAGATCTGTTAGGCTACTAAAAGAGGATAGGAAAAGAGTAGTCGTCGGAATCCCCAGCGTATATCAGTATCTTAAGTTTATCTTGTAATAGAGCAGGGATACCTACTGCAGAATTTCTAATCCGGTCTCCTGCCATTGCATAAGCAACCTTGGTACTACATGAAACAAACTATATGTTTCCAACACCCAATTCTGTTTTAACTGACACTTGGTTGAGGAACTTTGCTGCGTTTGAGAAGTCATAGCACGAATCTACACATTTTCTCTTGTTGTCGTAGTACTGGAGAAGAAAGATAATGTGTGTTGTTAATTCTTTGCAAGTATTGTTGAGGTCAAGGTGAATATAATTGTCTGCTTACATTTGGTATTCCTCGTGATTGTCCCGAGTAGGAAATTCCGCAATCATTTCGCAGTTACTATCCACCGAAGGGCAGACTAGGGAGCTACCATTGCCTACCATGAATTAATCTATCTGGTTAGGCAAATAAAATGAAATGGCAGGCCAATTTACTGATATATCTCAGTTCAGCTGTTAGGAAGTTCATAAATTGTGGTGTCATAAGAAACTGTAGTTAAGTGATGACATTCTTTTAAGTCGGCTACACATTTTGCAGCTCTGGTGGCTTATCCTGAGTCAAATTGGTAATCTTTAATATAGTCCGAGCCCTGAGCAAAATCCATTTCAGATTTGTACTGGATTTCAGGATTTATCCACCCGTTCCCAATAGCCACTCCCTGATTTTTAAGACATGAGTTAAAATTTTCATGGTCACAGGATTGCACGCGTAGATAAAACCTGAAAGATACATACTTTTAGGTATATTGGAATCTCAGTTTTGTTTTTGTTCTTCTGCTGAATCAGTGCTGCAAAAACAGGAATGGAGTGGGCAGCATATGATTCACATGTGATGTAAAAGTCGTTCTTTGCATACTGAGGAAGCTCCGCAAAAAATGCCTGTAATTTGAATGATTGTAATGTCTGATAAGACCACCTTTATAAAATGGAGTTTTAGTTATAGAAATAGACCTGCAGGAAGTTATATAAGTCAAGATTGGCTTCCTCGGAAGTGCTGTGTATGTCCTCACTGCTATTAGAATAACTGAAGCCGATCCCTGTCTGGTCGACATATATAAGGTTCGCTACCTGCAACACCATTTTACCCATCAGACCTCTTGCAGACCTATTATCACAACTTTCTGCTAAAATGTTATATTGTTGGATAGACTTATGTGCACTTATATCATCATGAATCTCACATCAAATTGTAGATTCCTTATCTCATAAGGTTTTTCGAAGTACTGTATAAGACTAGTCACATTCATACTGATGATAAAAATTGACATGCTAGTTTGGAGTACTTAGTCCTACCGTATCCCAGCCGAACTCATTCCAGGTGAGTGACAAGTTGTTTGACAAGTGAAAAGGACCATTTTCGTAGAACATTGCCAGTGAGCCACTGCATCCTGGTACTCCAGTCTCCAGCTAGCGATATCACAACAGGTAAGTCGCTACTCTTGTTCCTCGATTCAAAGAAATAATAAAACATCCTGCAAAGATGAAACCATTATTTTCAGTCAATACATACAAATCCATTCATGAAACTGATATGGTTCGATTTGAATAGGGTCAGTTTTAAAAATACCTGGCGCCTTTGGTGTTTGGTGTTGGTTGGTGGCAGTGTATCGAAATGGGCAGAGTGTAGATTAGACTGCTGAGTAAAGGCTGGGCCTTATTCTTTAAGATAATATTTACTCCGCTTTGGTACTGACGGTTTACTTAGCAAATAGTATCCCAAGATAGAACAACAATAATTGAGTTAGTGTTTAAGCACTCGAACAGTAACTATTCGAACTACTACAATAAATGTTTATTCAGGCTATAGAGAGAAAGAGAGAAGGAAAAAAGAATTGAATTTTTGTGTTTTAATTCGATTCTGGAGGGTCCTATTTATAATTAAGAAGAGTTGCAATATGAACAAGTTTGGTCTTTTGCGAACAGGTCCCTGCAGACACGAAAATTCGAATAAATACAACTTTTCGAGTTTTTCTGTTCAGACACATCCTTTGAACGGAGGATCAAATCCGTTCAGCGAACGAATATTCATCCAAGCCCAATCGACTTGGACCTTTTCTCTTTCAGATTTGTTTGGGCCTGACCAAACGAAATATGTTTCTGGCCCAAAAAATATTATACTTACCCCTAGATCGCAACCCGCGAACCTCGGAACCGAGAACTACGGACCGGCTCCTGGCGGAGCTAGGCGGGTGCGTGTGAAGGCATCTAGGTCCTCCCTCCTTCAAAAGCATGGGTGTCCAGGCCCAAACCTTTAGCTCAATCCAATAACCAATAAGCTCTTTCTTCCTCAATTTTAGCAACGTGGGATTTTCATATTCCAACTCTTGACATTTCATATTCAATGCATCAACCAATACAATCTGAGCTTTAAGAACTATTTCACCTTTCAATATAAATTTTAGTTATTCTTTCTCTGTATTCTACTATCATAGTAGATTATTCACAATTAAGAAAACTTTATTTTTAAATGTGTGGGTCTATTTGGTTGAGGTGCAAAGTAATAGACCAGCCTCGTTGTTTAGCTAAAATTCTTACATTTGAAAGTCTATAGTAACCAGCATGGTGACCCCAGTCCTGGACAGTACCGTTGGAACCAGGGTCTAAGGTACCCACTGCATTGGGGAATTGAAACGGCTTTTCAACAAGTACTCTTGGTTCGGTTTCGGCAGGGTCGTGTAGTACGATGTTGGCCTCAAGTATAGGGAACAAACTGAGTTCTCCCTGCAATCGTTCGACCTGCCGTGTGGCCGAACTAGAATGTATATTTGAAGATGGTAAGTGGTCAAGGATTCTTGCTTTGGCAGAAAATACTGAGAAGTTGAAAAGAGAAAGAAGAAAGAATGAGAACGTAGGCATCTTCATCGTTCTTGGCAGAGTTTTAGGAGCTTAATCAGATGATCTCTTTAATTTATATATAGGAAAAGGACAAGTTAGTATCAATCATGTATTATGATTCTGTCACATGCATTAGGAAAAGTAAAATGTATTAGATGATAATTTTATTAATTCTTCAAAACTTATTGTTTTAATCTTTTAATTCTAAAATAAATATTTCCGGTCGTCTATTTTGACTCACTTATAATTTCTTTGTAAGTACATCATAAATGACTTATTATGCATTGTACCTTTGTGACAAAAACTCGTGTTAGTATGCAATACGTACCAGATTGTTTATAAGTACATCCTACATGATATATCAGGAGGCGGCTTTATACTAAATTTATGTTACAATTACAATACTCATCATTTACCGATTGACAACTGCCTAATCACCATTTTAATTGTTCTGAGAAATAAGTTATCCATTTTAATAAATCAAATTCGTAAACTTTTATGCACGAAATGTCTAATTTTATCACTCGACTTCAGATGCTTTGACCCTATTCCATTCTTGCTATTTTCTCTATGTATGTCCTCTAGTACAAGTACTACTTCCATGTAAGCTACTTATTTTTTTCAATTTTCATGCTAACGCGAATGTTTTTATAGTAGAATATGTTTTTCATCTGTATACATTTTTTATAGTCGAGGAATAGGCAAATAACATTAGTGGTACATTTATAATTGATAAAAGTTTAATGATTTAATTGAAAGTGTCCTGAACGTTAGTACTAGCTTTTTCACTTTTTTATTTTAATGTTTGAATTAAAACTCCAGTTGAATATTTTTGTAATTGAATTTCAAACAATTCAACCGGAATTCTATCTCGAATGGTCATTTAAAACCAGAATTCTATCATCACTGGCATTATAAAACAGTAGAGAGCCAACAGTGAAAATTCTCAGAATCAAAGACTGGCATTATAAAACAGTAGAGAGCCAACAGTGAAAATTCTCAGAATCAATCAAGAGAGAAGAGAAAAGCCTCAATTGAATTCTCATGGAAATCGATAACCCAAGAACGATTACTTGTACCTTGATTGCCATTGATCACGCCGATCTTTATTACAGAGTTTGTTCTGTCTGTGAGAAGACTCTTCCTCACGAATCCACAAATGAATGCCGATACTGCAACCGCAACACTTCCAACAACCCTACTTCAAATGGTTCTAAGCGCGTATTTCGTGTTCTTGTAAGTACCCTTTTCCTTAAACATTAATTCTAAGTAGGAAAGGTTCAATCTTTTTTCCTTGATTATACATATAATAGTAGTAGGGTGTTTAGTCTGCCCAAGTTCTTGATTTCAGTGTCCGAGGAGAAAAGGTTGAATTTTTTGGGGCTATTGTGATAAATTCTTTGGTGCTCTAGTTTTAGTTTCTTTTTGAGACTTTGTGTTAAGGTATAAACTCGAAAGTATGGATTATTGATCTATACTTGTTTAGTTGAAATAAGGTGTTGATCAAATGGTTGTTTTTATATTTGCAGGTGTCGATTGCTACGGTTACCAGGGTGTTTTTGGTGATAATGTTTGATAGGGCTGCAAGGGTGTTGTTTGGTTGCTCAGCTGATGAGTTCTTCGACTTTGCCAAAACTCGTCCTGATGCCGGTACCATGTTTTTCTGTTAACTTATTAAGTTCCTTGACGATCATACCTTAGTGTTGTAGTACATTGGTTTGTTTCTGTATAAGATAATGGTTTCATCAGTATGAGAACACCTTACATTATGAAGTTACTGTTCTAGACGGTTATGACTTATGGTAGCTTGTGCTAACTGATACGCTACCCAACTGTGGATTTAGAAATCCAGTGAACTTGTACAAGCTGGATGTACTGTAACTTAGTGCACTTACTGTAGTCTACTAGTCTGTCAGTTTGGAGTTTGGCCTTACAAGTGTCTTCCACTATGAAATGTTAATTAAGTTGCTTTTGTGACCACTTATCCAACTCAATTCGAAAACCTTCCTAAGTTAATCATTGACTGAAATGTTATTGCAGCAATGTCAGCTGGTAGGATGCTGGAAGGAGAGATGATGACTGTGACATTGTCAAAACCAAAGAATGGTAACGCTCAACATTTGCGTGTGGTATCTGTTGTGCCTCTGGAGACTGATTTTCAGCCTGTTATTCAGACCTTGAGAGAAGTATACCAAGTAAGAGATGCATCTTAATAATTTTTATCATGTTAATCCTCACTTCCTCGGTCTATGTAGCAGCAGGCATATTCATATTTTAGATGCGGATTTTTTCAACCTTGTAATCAACTCTTTTAGTCTCATTATTGGGGTGCTTTTTATTGTATTTCATATGACAGCATCACAAGTTTTTGCATATGATACAAATGAGATAATTCTTCTGAAGTTTCATTGTAATTCTTTTTTTATAATTTATGCGGTTCAACAATCTATTATTTACTCTTAAAACACAACTTGATCAACTTTTATTTAACCTTAGTTGACCATATACCAACAATCCATAGAAGTCGTTTTAGCTATTTGGAAGGGTATGATTTTGATAGGATGTAGGTCACGCCATCATAAGGTCTTACAGGATTTGGTAAAACTTGGTAATAGAGATAGGGGTTACCATTGAGTGACTTGCATTTTCAGGAATTTGGCACCCTCTTGGTAATATTTATTTAACTGGTTAATTTAGATAAAGTTCGAGGTTGCATTATAGGACCGTTAACTTAAGGGCAAATAGTCGAAAAATACTTGGCATGATTACAATTACTAATTAATGTAGCTTTGCATAATTTTTATGTGATTTCGTTAAAGAGAGTATGCCATCAGGACATTAAAAACTGTAGCTTTCTATAAATATATGGAATGCCCATCAAAGCATCCTACTGTGTAGATACAGGAACCATAATAGGGTTAGCTGGATCACCATCAATGCCTGGTTTTATGGCTGGCTTTTCTCTCACAGTGCGCTTCCTTGCAACCACCTTTTTAGCATTTCTAGCGAATTCTTTGGTTGATCCATTGGAACCATGTGACCAGCATTATGGACTTTGAGAAAAGTGAGAGGACCATAGCTTTTCTGTAAACCAGCTTCCACACCATCCACCGTAAATGGGGTAGTTGGAGCTGCCACATAGTCCTTGCGTCCAGACCATTCCAGGGCTTCAACCCATCTCGAGTTCCCTGATCAAGTAAAAGGTCCATTAGGCTAGTTTTCCAAATTGTACTATTTATAAATTAAACTTGGATCCGTACCTAGCCAATTGCAAATAAGATCATACTCTCCAGCATATATGAGTACTTTAATTCCATCTTGCATTAGTGAAGGGAGACCAACTGCGTAATTTGTAATCCAATCTCCTGACATTGCATCGTAAACTGTGCTACTGCACGAAACAAATTCTATATCTCCAACACCCAAAGCTGTCTTTACTGACACTTGATTGAGGAAATTTTCTGCATTTGAGAAGTCGTAGCACAAAGGTCCGTAACATTGTTTCCGAATGTCGTAGTACTGGGACAAAGATAGAGTTGGGTGTAAGTTTAGTTGCAAATATTGTTGAGGTTAATTACATTTTTTTCCCAAAGAACTGTTAACTCACATTAATACCGTCTCTGTCGGATACTATTTGTTCAAAAATCCCTTGGCAATTGGTCTGAGCTGTAATGCAGGTTGTAGAACTGGTATTGCCTGCCATAAAAAATTCCAGTTAACCCAAACATAAACATTTTAAACTATATTAAATAATTGACTAATCAACCATAAAGCAGGTGAGAGTGCATGAAAGCCCGCATGTCAATATGTCATGTAACTTGTGTCAAATCCCCTCTCGTGTTACGGCATGAAATCTCTATGTTTTGAGTTCTTTAAAAAAAATTAGAAAGTTGTGGTGCAATGTGGAAGTAAAGGGTATTTTCCAACACCAGGGGTTAAAGCACGTTCCATACATATTAAGATCTTATGTGCAATATAATGAAACAGCAGATTCAGCCCAATTTGGATATAAATTATCCCAATTTTGCTGTTCAAATGTGCAGAGCAAGAAGCAGGTGTTTCTGTACACTGTTTTATATCTTCTTCACATGTTGCTGCCAATTCTTTGAGGTTGTCATACTCAGACTTGTCGACCAGTTTCATGTCCAACGCATAATCAGGGTATGCGTCGTACTGGATTTCAGGATCTGTCAGTCCATTCCCAATAGCTATTCCCTGATTTGTATGACCAGAATATGTTAAAACGCGAGCACAAGTAAAAGGTTGCATATGCAGTTTAAACGTTGGAAACATACTCTAAGGTTTATTGGTATCCCGGCCTTAGCTTTGTTCTTCTGTTGAACCTGAGCAGCAAAAGCAGGAATGTAGTGCCCAGCATAGGATTCACCAATGATGTAAAAGTTGTTCTTTGCGTACTGTGGATGCTTCTCAAAAAATGCCTGGCATATTATTAATAGATCTGTTAGATACAATCTTATGATTGATGGAAATATGAACTCGTTGGATTTAGAAATAGACCTGCAGAAAGTCATAGAAGTCAAAGCCGGCTTGCTCGGAGCTGCTGCGTATGTCATCCTCGCTAGTAGAATAACTGAAACCGGTCCCTGTTGGCTGGTCCACATATATAAGGTTTGATTCCTGCCACATCATGTCACACGTTAGACTACTTGAATAGCAGTTTCTGTCAATGATTTTCTGTATCTATATTCTCCCTGTCCATTCAGTGATGTTGAGTGAATAAAACAACTCTCACAACTTTATGCCAAGACAGCAGAATATGGAAAGAGACTTCTGCGATACTGCTTATGCCACAGGTAAATAATTCAAATCCACACCATTATGTGATCATGAATCTCATACTGATCGCGGTTTCCTTGTCTGATGACGTATTTCAAAATTTTGTTAAGTACAGATTGCAGAAATACATCTTCTCTACTGATGATAAATATTGACACATGAGTGGGAAAAAAGTATTCATACCATGTCCCAACCATAGTCATTCCAGACAAGTGACAAGTCGTCTGACAAGTGAAAAGGACCATTTTCGTAGAACAAAGCCACTGAGCCACTGCATCCAGGTCCTCCAGTTAACCATATCACAACAGGTACGTCGCTACTCTTGTTCCTCGATTCAAAGAAAAAGTAGAACATCCTGCAATGACAAAAACCATTATTATCAGGCAGACATCAGTCATAAGTATCTATTCTCAAAATCAACGTGATTTGATTTGAACAGATTCAGTTTAATAGTACCTGGCGCCTTTGGTGTTTGGAAGCCTATAGTAACCGGCATGGTGACCAAGGTCCTGGACAGTACTGTTGGAATCAGCAACCAAGGATTTTGCTATGTTGGGAAACTGGAACTGCCTCTCGACGAGTCCTGGTTGAGTTTCCGCAGGGTCGTCTTTTACGATGTTGGCATCGAGTCCAGGGAACAAGTTGAATCCTCTGATCAATCTCTCGGCTTGTTTCGACCGCCCAGACTGTCCGGTTGAAGATGTTGTCTGGTCAAGAATTCTTGCTTTACCAGAAAAGGCTGAGAAGATGAGAAGGGAAAGGAGAAAGCATGAAAAAGTAGGCATCTTGTTCATCATCAACATTCTTGGCAGATTGGAATTTGGTGGCTTAATCATATGATATGCTCTAATTTATAGGCAATGGCAAATACGTATCAATGTCTCATTTACAATTTCCTATTTGATGTATAGTACCATTCATTCATTAAAAGAGAAGTGTGAACAAGATTGGTTCATTTTATGAACAAGATGATTTATTTCCTTAGATTCGGAAATAATCCATGCTTTTTGAGTAATAAATTTAAATTCCTTTGCTCATTCATCGTACCTTTACTATGAATTATAACTTCCTGCTTGCATTTTTTTTCATTAAAGATACATTGAATTTGTTAATACTAAAGGCATGGATTAGAATCTAAATTTCTAAATATGTTGAGGATTCTTAAAACACAGAGGAGTTTCGGAAAGTAAGACGTTTTGGTATTTCTCGTTCTCGATTTTAATCAGGGGTGATTTCCCCTGTCAACACACATCGCATAGAACTTAGTCTAAAACCGTATAGCAAAATCATTCTTGTAAAGGTATGCAATTTTGTTGTAATTAATATGAGAAGATCATGGACCAGTTGACTGGGTAGTGTACGGAATCAAATTTATATAAATGTGGACAGGTCAAGAAATACCAGTGATTTTGAAATAAATGTGAGACAACTTGAATTCTGTAAGAAAATTTGATTTGTCTATTTGTACAGTCTGAATTTATAAATGAACCAAGATTTTTTCTTGAAGATTGTTGGTGATTCAATCATAATTACAGCAAATTTTCACAATCAGCTATATTTTACCAGTAATTTATATACAAGTCCGACTATTAAATCAATCATATTCATATCTCACAATCTTTGTTATATAACTGAGTGAAAAGTAAATTTATAGAATCATTGGAATGTGTATTACTATTCTTATAATATCAAAAATTGATTCAATTAAATGCTATGAGCTGTTTTCCCAGTTTGATAGATCAAACTATGTTTTTATATGAAACAAGCAATTCCCAGTTTGATGGATCCGATCATGTTCCATTAAAACTTCTAATCCTGTACGAAAGTCAGACCATTAGCACATAAATCTAATGCTACTTGCTTTGAAAAGTAAAGCAGCACTGGCAACGTGATTGGTCTCCTGTTGAAAGTGACAACAAAGTCAAGTCACAAACCCGTATTAACGTAGCATTTCTAACCACAAGGCCTCGTATTCACAGTGGAATACGTTTCATAGCCTGTCATGTAGCTCGTTCGCGCTTTATGAGCTAGTCTTATTTGAGCTGTCAAGGGCTAGATTAGTCATGTAATGTTGCTACGTTGTGAATGTTGGTTCGATTTCATCGTAGTCTGATCACAGATGTGCATTGTGTACTCGGTTCACTATTCTATAAGAAAGAGAAGAACTTAACCAGATGCAATCATGCAACATATAGAACTCATGATTAACATTAACTTGGTGAAAGAATTACAACATTTATCAGCACTGCCTGCTTCTATTTCCAGTTTGCATCCAGAGAATGCATTCGATTTTTGTATAAGCAGCACCGTTTGTTTATACAAGTATTTCAGCTGTAGAAATCACATATGTGCAAGGTGATCGGCTGGGTGTGCCTCATGAGTTTTGCTTTGCATCCACCTCTGCAGCATTTCTAGAGATGCCTTTGGCTGGTCCATTGGAACCATATGTCCTGCGTTATGCACCTTGAGGAAGGTTAGAGCTCCGTGGTTCTTCTGTAGACCGGCCTCTACACCATCTACTGAAAATGGGGTAGTGGGAGCTGCCACAAAAGCCTTCTGTCCTGACCATTCCATCGCATGAACCCATCTCGAGTTTCCTGTTAAAATTCAAAAGGTTAATATTCATAGGTTCGACTTCAAGCATTCTAAAATTTGTACTTGGGTGACAAACGTTATTACCAAGCCAGTTGCATATCAGATCATACTCTCCAGCATATACCAGCAACTTGATTCCATCCTCTAGGAGGGTAGGGATTCCAACTTCAAGATTACGCATCCAGTCTGTAATCATAGCCTCGTAGACAGTGGAACTGCATGAAACGAAGTCTAGGTCTCCAACACCAAGAGCTTCTCTAACAGATTTTAGATTTAGAAAATCTTCCATGTTTGAGAAATCATAACATAGATCACCTTCACACTTCTTTCTAATGTCGTAATACTGCACAGGAAAGATGGAAACGAGGCGCAGTTAAATAATATACATTGCGCAGATATTCAACACGAATATGATAATTAGTTATGTGATATTCTCTTACATTTACACCATCTGATAAGCTCACTATGTGGTTGAAGATAGTGTTACATGCCATGTATGCCGCAAGACAGGAATTTCCACCATCCGCACCTATGGATGGGGAAACAAAAGACACAAAATGTACATATCAGAACAAGCGGAATAGTACCAAGTCCAAAAAGTCTAGTTATATTTTCAGATGTATGCTATGCAATTACATGAAACCAGAGTTTACCACAAAGCTTAATAGCCTGTTCACATCGTGAGACTGTCCTGCTTAAGTTGTCATGATCAGCTTTAGTAATCAGTTTATTGTCCAATGCATAATCAGTGTATGCTTTGTACTGTATTTCTGGATCAGTGAGTCCATTTCCAATTGCAAATCCCTGAGGAACACCGAAAATTAAATATGCAGATTGAGAACTGAAAGTGCAACAATAGCAAGCAATTCAGTATAATACCTTAAGGTTGATGTGAAGTCCCTCTTTGTTTTTGTTTCCCTGATTAACACGGGCAGCAAACGCTGGAATATAGTGCCCAGCATACGACTCACCAGTTATGTAAAAGTCATTTTTTGCAAACTGAGGGTGCTCCTTGAAGAAAGCCTATATTTTACATCACAAAAATTACCTTAAAATGTATGATATTCACAACTACATAATATGTTTTTCTCTACTTCTCTGCATAATTGCAGACTGTTCATAAGCCTAAGGAACTCAGGTAGAAACAGACCTGCAAGAAGTCGTAGAGATCGTTACTAACGCCCTCCTCATTGTGCCTAATGTCATCATCATCAGAACTATAGCTGAAACCTGTTCCAGTCGGTTGATCAACATAAAGAAGATTCGATATCTGCATCAAGAATCATGATCTGTTGAGTTTGTATCTACTTAAATCTCAAGTTCTCAAGTACAACGAAAGGCAGTTAGGTGAGATAACTGCGAAAAATTAGCTTCAGAGCAATACTAGTACCTTGTCCCATCCAAAATCATTCCATGCCAAGGACAAGTTTTTAGTAATGTGGAAGGGACCATTCTCATAAAACAAAGCCAGTTCACTACTGCACCCTGGTCCTCCTGTTAGCCAAATTACTACAGGATCTGTGCTCCGGTTCCTCGATTCGAAGAAAAAATAAAACATCCTACAGTATCATCATAATCAAATTATAAATTCTCTTTACATATTCAAGTTATAGAAATATTGCATTTGTTTTTAAATGAGTATGCATATAATTCCACATATTTCGCGTACACACTCACTCAATGTAGCGTGGGCCCCACTATTTCACATGTTATGGCAAACAAGGAAGTGTCTATCAATGGGTCATTTGTGGCCTCACGATATCTACACATCTCTCGCATCATGACAAATAAAAGTGGCACTGAGGATCCTCGTTATTTTTAAATAAGATAAACACTAAACCATAATACCATACCCTTACATAAACATCCTCAATACTATTAAATTCAAAGTCTAAAATATGAATGCACAATCAATTTTCCTCAAACTTGCACTCGCTTTTAAAAGATTAGTGATTACTCCTACGCTTTCTCCTGTTTATTTCGCGCACACTCAATGCACCGCGTGGCTCACCTTACTTCACATTTATAGCAAGTAATGCCATATAGAAAAGTGTCTCCGTCTCTCTACCAAATGTGGCCTCATCCAATTCATACCTTTGCAATACATTAAAGACTAAACTACCATATAAGATCCTTTTCAATTCAACATCAAGAAGAAGATATTGATGAATAAAACAGTACCCAATTTGTGGTATAGTAGTACAGTAGAATAACAACGCCCACTAACTTGTAGTAAAAGAATATATATTATAACCAACTACCATAAAGACTATTGGGGGACCTTTTGTACTAAAGACAGTTGGAAACTTTGACTAAGTCACAACAATAACAAGAACTCACACTGTCACGCAAACATGTAGCATACTGAATGCAATAGTCTAATACAACAACTTTTATTTTCTACGAACAACTCTCATTGTCTCAATTGGTAAGGGTTTTTTTTTTGGGCGTAAAAGGTGACATGTATCGAATACTAGTGAGAAATCTAAAAAAATAAAAGAGAAATCGAACCGTGCATCTTTGGTGTGCTGCAACTTGTAATAACCAGCATGATGTCCCAAGTCCTGAACAGAAGCTCCACCACCAGATTGTTTTTCAAGAAAAGGGAACTTAAACTGCTTTTCGACGATTCTAGATTCGCCGAACTCGCCCTCTTCTCCGTTCCCGTGGTTAACTTCGTGCTTGGGGAAGAGGTTCATTCCTCGAATGAGCCTCTCGGCTTGCGATTTCGGAAACTTCAAGTTGGGGACCAAATGATTGTCATCTGCAAGGGAAATGTTGAGGAAACAGATGAGAAACAGAGCAATTGAGATGAAAGAAGGCATTTTTGGTGAGGTAGAATAGAAATGGAGGTTGGTGGTTAAATATATAGGAGTGGCATTTGGTGTGAAGAAGAAGAGAAGTAAAATCGTGGCATTGTAAATGCCCGTGTCTTTTTGTGTGTTTGAGAGAGAGGAGATGGAGAAAGTGGGAAAATCGGGGAGCTTTTTAACGGTCTTTTGATTCATTTTTTACATTTAAGGATCCAAACGTTTACGATAGACCGTCAATTATAGAGATGGGATGATGGGATGAACATCATATTTTTAACTCTAGTATTATTAAAAAAATTTGTATATAATTTAATATTGTATGAGTTAAATAGCGACTTAACATAGTTATTTAGTTGCATGACAAACATGATTTATTGTGCAACTAGATTTCAATAGAAGTAAAGTTGTTTGGTAAACAATATTTTTCACTTCAACATTTACGTTTTAATTATATTATTTGTAGTTTCAAATATGTGATGTTTGTAAAATAATTATAATATGTTTAAAATTGAGATATCACGTAGATCCAGTATTTCACAAGAGCTAGGGGGTTGATTGAGAATCGATTTGAATTTAAAAATGTCCATTCAAATAGTCTGTTTTATGCATAAAACAGATTATTTGAATATACATTTTTCAATTCAAACCGATTACCAATCCGCACCTAGATGTTTGGAAATGAGTTTGTTGAGTTGGAGAAACAACTCTGGAAAGGGAAAAGGTGAAGGTACAATAATACCTGGGGATGCCTGAACTTTCTTTTCATTTTTCAAAAGTGGCATGCAATTTTTCTCAAAACAGAAAGTGTTTTAAACTTAGTTATTGATATTGAAATATTAAGATAAGTGGTTGTTTCCAGAATTATACACTTAGTTACAATTTAGGAATTATTCAATTAAATTTTATCATAATATTATCTATTTTTACTTTTCGGTTAGATGCTCAATTTTTATATAAAATTATAAAATGGTATTTTTATCGATTCGGACATAAATATACGGAATGTAAAATGGTAAATTCTGTTAGCTTTCACATCTAAGGTTCTATGTTTGAATATAGAATTGAAAGAGTAAGCTTGCGGGTTTATCCTGCATTAGAGTACTATATTGATAGAACTAGAAATCAATTAAAACTTTCACTTAGCTTGAAAGTTTGATAATCTAGCTATTTTATATTGTGCTGTAACAATTTATTCGATGGTATAGTATTAAATTTCAAATGCTGGTACAATAGTAGAAAACAAATTTATTTATGTATTCTTAAAAGGAGAAAGAGAAAAAATGTGTCTATTCTGTATTTAATATCCCGAGCCCATGTAAACATATAATTGTAGGGTGCGAGAAAAAAGGGAGCACGAACAATGATCTTCAGGTCTATTACAAACATTTAAGTTTCATAAAATCATTCTATCATTTTTCTAATTCGTCTAACATAACTTTAAAAATTAATACGTCTAACAAAATTCGAAAACGATTACACTTATTTTATATTTACCTCTTTTTTCCATAAGAAAAGTAATCATTTTTTCACCTTTTAATATTTATTTATTTATTTTAAATTTGAATGTAAAATTATTACGATGTTTTGGAACGGAGGGAGTGTAGCAAGTTGTTGCTTGTAAGACATAGGAACCTTAAAAGCGTCAGTGACATCCCTATGTTAACCGTGAAGCAACGGATTCTCAGACCCTTTTTCCCATTTTTAATCATAGCACTCATGAATAAACGCCAATACGTTTGTTTGTAACTACTCTATTAAGTGGCAATTGGAAATTTTGGTTCCCGACGCCCTAAAGGACAAGTTAAGGAAACGATTCATCTCAATCTTATTTTTTCGCACTAATTCATACTAATTTTATCTTTTTGTATCAGTCATATTAATATTGATTATCGTATAATTCTTTTTGTCCTTCATAAATTTAATTTTGAGTTATACTCCTTAAAAAATGACTAACTTATTATAATGATATATCTGCAAGAGCATTTGTGTTAGCTTAGTATTATTTAAGGAGACGCTTGATATTTGCTTGAATTTGTTATCATTTCAGCTTAAGAAAGTTCAAATATATGATAAACATTTACTAAAATTTATAGTACTAGCTTATACAACCACAAGAAAATTAGTTAAAAGCTGATGGAACTCCTGTGGGATTTTTATGACAGTTTATAAGTTGCAAGTTCCACCTTAATTTGTGGAGAAGCTGGATTTGCAATGTTGCTGCAACTTATAAGTTGTCAGATTTTATTAAATTCAAATCGACAAGTTGAAGTTGGATAATTACATTAAATTGGACCCCTCAGACAACTTCTAATTTTTTAGTTTAAATCTTTCACTCTCATTAAAAGTGCTGCCTTGACTATTGTTAGTAAATATATCTACATGTAACATGTATTCATTGTTTTCTACCGCACTCAATCATTACTACATATCGTACTCTACTATTGTTTTCAATCGTCCTCAACCACTAATTATTATTTAAATTTAACCTTTTTACTACTTGTAAAAAAAATTAAACACATATTATATTATACAACATAATTATAATCTTAAAAATTATAATTAGTCACAAATATTCACATTACCCAAAATCAAGATTGATAATTAACGAGAAAGAGGACAACATTCACATGAACCCTAAATTAAAATTCTCAGATTATTTTTAAAAATTTAATTTTTATTATTGATTTTTATTTTTTGTTTAATCTCCTACTTTGAATAATATTTTAACCTAATTTTAATTTATATTTTTAAAGATTTTAATTATGTTAATTGCGGTATTGAATATATGTAGAATATTTTTTGATGATATCTAAAAATATATATATTTTAAATATATTTAAGCGATGTAGATGGTTAGAGCAACATGTAGTGCATCAACTCATGCGACACGAGCGACACTCCATGATAATACTTAATGTAAAAGGTAAAAAATTATTTGATCCAATGTTTTGACGATAGAAGGTTCTAGTTAGTTTTACAAACATTAAACTTCACTTTTAAATTGTCAAATTCTCACATGATCCAATTTTACCACTCATCCTCACAATTAAAATTTAAAATCTTTAAAATAATGCACCAAACACATTCCGTCGAGTCTCCCGTGTAAAATAACAAATAGAGTATTTAGCATACTACTTAGTGCATTAAAAGTTGAATTTGGCTAAGAATTTTAGTTACGAAAATCAAATTAAAATTACATAAATTATCATTTAACTAATAAGATTTTAATTCTAAACCAGTCACTCCCGTGACTGTGGCAAGAGATTTTGAATTGAAAGGTTATTAATCCACCTTATATTCACGACTCAACTAAACAACTAATTTCACACATCATATTAATTTGTATACATACTATATAACAATCTTATTAAATTTAACTTTACGATACAATCTTTTACAATTTAATTAAAATTAAAATTATATATTCTACACCTTTTTTGCCTGAGCAATATATGACAGGCTGTTTTAACAGTGTTAATAGTAGAAACAAGTAAAAAGCAAGAGAGTTGGTTTGGTTTAATCATAAGGGTAGGTACCTGCTTTTGATTTGTACCCATTATGCTCCACTTTCTCGCGACATGATAATAGTAATTAGCAAATCTACTGTGCCAAATGAATAAAGATCCCTTGTGCAGAGCAAATATATAATGGTTAACCAACTGCAGGCAAAATAGATTACTTTTGATACTTTACAATAATACAACTACAAATTTTATGATACAGGAATATGGATTCACCACCTTATACCGGAGGTGGATTTGGAATAGAGTCGAATATTGTGACTTCTGGTTAAAAATATGAACCTCATACGTGATTTATAGCCTTGTACATAGGATAATGACGGAAAAAGAAGTCAAGATCGAACTTTGGCAAGACGAGCTCGTATTGCTTCCAACTCTTCCTCATCATCGACATTCTCCTAAATTCATGAAAACGGTAAGTGACATGTAAGACTTGAAAAAGGATAAGCAAGTAACAATTTGCATGGGGTCAAAAAAAGGTGCATACCTCTTCTTCCTCTGCTGGTTGCTTGAGTTTCTGTCTCCTGGCAGCTTGAGGAAGCTGCGCAGCAGTCTCTCCAGCAATAGCTGTTAGAACCTTTTCGATTTCCTCCTCTGTCTCCTCTTCAATGTCTTCTGAATCCAATGCGTCATCCAGGGACTCATTCATCATCTCTTCGATTATACCAGCCTACAAATACATTATAGGACATCAGTTCCTAATACTAGTATGCACAACTAAGATAGTGGCATCGTCCTCCAGAAACACAGAGATAACAACTATGAGACACTTACTGCTTCAACAAAGAAATCTGATTCTGCTCTATGTAAAGTAAATAAGAAACATTTATCTCAAAAAAAAAAAAGTAAATAAGAAACAAGAACTTAAAAGAGTAAAAACTTTAAAGTATCAGTCTGTACTAGAAAGCAAGATCACCTTAGTCATTTCTTTACTAAATTCTTGCATTGTGACAGCCATTTGTGGAGCCTTCATGAGATTATTGACAATCTTCATGACTTCCGCACTCTTGGACAGATGACCCACAGTTCGGGCAATAGCTGAAATCAAAATGTTAAACATTTAAACAACCATTGAACATGTTGGCAGTTGATAAATATGCAGATTGCAGAAAGAAGCATAAAAGTCAAAGGAGGCAAGAGCGACAAACATATGTGACATCCGAGCACCCTGCCATATGCCAGTTCTTTCTTATATAGGTGGTCTACTGACAGATACACCAATGTTGGTGAACATACAATCTGATTTCTTTGAGATACACAACATCTGTACAGTCATATGCCTATTATAACCATCAAAGTACTCTATTTAGGTGTTAGCAGTTTGACATCTTATATTAAGTGGCAGGGTATATTGAAAGATAATGGCTAATCCCAAAACTTGGGCCATTACTTGAGGTCCTGTCAGTGATAAAGCAAGTGCACTTCGACCATGGTCGCAGATGGGGAGTGAAGTGTGGAGTCTTAAATTTGAAGTAGCAGCATATAAACAGGCGGGGAAATATAACAGCTTATAATTTTCCATGAGGAACATGTGTATCAAACCAATAGCACTCAATTTCCACATAACAGAAAGAGAAAATTACTTTAAGCTTTACTGAATGATTAAACGCAAAAACAAAGGGTGGACTGAAACATACCGACACTTTCTCCCAGATGCATTGATATTGAATTCATCTGAGCCTTGTTTTCATAGAGACGGTTCACAGTTTTCCTGGATCTCACAATTTCTTTGGCGAGTGACTATGATGAAAAGAAGATTTATCAGTTGCCAAACTCTAACTGTTATAGATATAACTTCAGTGACTTAAACATATCTTGTGAGACACCAACTACATAAATGTACAGTACTACAATTGATAAACATTTAAACTTACAAGAAAGTTATAGACAACTGGCAAAGATTTATAAGATGAACGCTGATAAAGAGATATATAAGTAGGGTATGCTGATGTAGATCAATATCTTAATGCAAAGAAACAATACAAACTGATCAACAGTCTGCCCAACGTTTGGTGACGTTGATGTACATCTCAAGCATCTACGCCAGATACACCCTTATCAACAACAAAGTACAGATGACTCTCTTGATCATATATTTCAACATTGTATCATATAACAGATTAAAAGAGACTGAAGGACCATAAGATCTATACTTGACCAGCTCCTAGGAGATGCAGGTTTGATGCTACATTAGGATGGCCTGAAAGATCATACCGTGACATATCACAACATAGTTTCTCCAAAATCCAAATCTAATCGAATCACATCTCTAGCACCTACAGCCTAGAAATTACAGTTAGATGGTGGAATCATATCACAGACCCATTTAATGTCTTCAAACTTTCACAATTTTTTGTAGGAATTTAAGCTAAATACTTGCAATTTCACGTATACACTAACGGAACTTTGTATCAAGAGAAAACATGACTCCTCACGGTTTGCAAGGATATAGCTAACTATCTACGACTGTAAAGTTTGCAAACGGTGCTTCTAAATATCATAATGTACTTGATTTCTTCGAGCAGAAAACCAACCCTTTCTTATCATCCTATAAAGATCGTGCCTCCAATCACAAAAGTCACGTATAGAAGCAAAAACAACTCGCTAGCAGTCGCAAAGAGCTCCCAAGAACAGCTTTTGCAGATAGTAGTCATACATTGCAATAAAAACGGAACTCTAAATAATCCCAATACACCATCATTCTTCGTCAATCAGAAATCACCAAATAATCCCAAAACACCAAAAAGCTAGACAGATAATCAACAAAGTAAAAATCTTCCCCAAAAATCAAACCTTGACCAGATAGATAATCAAAAAAGTCAAAATTATCCCAAAATCCAAAGCTGACCAGGCAATCAACAAAGTCAAAATTACCCAAATTGTAAAATCTTGAAGTGTAGAGCTCTACCTTAGCAGAACCCATGTCGTTTCTCTTAGCAGCTTCCCTGATCGCTTTCTGCACACTCTTCTCTTCTTTCTCAATATCTGATCATCAAAACCCATCAACAAACAAAACCCACAATACCTTTATACCCAATTACAGAAATTGAATAATGGATAATGACCTCTGATCTGGCGTTCGATATTGCGACACTCTTGACGAAGACGACGCTGCCAATCTCTGAGCAGCTGTTGTGGATTTGGTTTGGGCTTCAGTATATTCATCATCTTTTCCATCTTCAATGGAGTTTTTCACCTGATTGAGAGCAGAAATCGATGTTCAATTTTGCGTAAGATTTCTGCAATTGGGTGGAATCAGGACTTCGCTGAAAAGTTGCGGAAAGTTTTGGGGTATAAATTCTAATTTCAAGATTATGTGTTTTGGTACCAATTTTGAGAGACATGGGCCGTTTGGGCTATGAATTAAGCCCATATTTATACTGGGATCTGGAGACTCTGGACTAGCCTTTTTCGAAAACAAATTAGGAGCCCTAATATAATGAGAACATACACCTTTTGATATGAGCGTTTAATCTCCGAAATAATATCATATCATACGTATATTTTCGCCTCCCGAAGTTTGAACTTTTCAGAGAGAATTCTAACAATGGTAGAAGTTCAAAAATGGGTACCGCATTACACAGTTTATTATGACTTAATTTTGGGAGCTATAACTCAGCTAGCTAGTAGTTCGTTAAAAAGCCTCAATTGAAATGATCTTTCAAAAGCGGCTTTTAGATAGTGGGAATTTGGAATGTTTATCGAACCGAATGAACTGAATATGGGATCTTATCGAACGTTTCTTTATTAAGAATTTTGATGTTCGTGTTCGTCGAACTACTCATTCACTTGTTCATGTTCAGTTTTTTAAAGTTTTCATTTGTCCGTGTTTGTTAAGCCTTTGTTCGCGAATTGTTCAGTTCGTTTGTTCGTTAAGGTCGTGTTCGAGAACAGTTCATTCGTGTTAGAACCAAAAAAATAAAGTAAAAATATTACAAAAACAGAATGATAAGTCCTAAAAAAATCATATTTCAAGGCAAATATCATGATCTCACATAATGTCATACATTCATCGCACAAATAAATATGAATTAAGACGAGCTAGAAGTATACATCTATCCAAAATGGAGTAAAATGTATAAATATATTATATTACTTACTATATTATATAAATAAATATATATATATATATATATATATATATTTATATTGTTCACGAATAATTCACGAACTACCAAACAATAAATTTTATGTTCGTGTTCGTTTGTTAACGAACGTATTTGTGAACAGTTTAAACATGTCAATATCGAACACGAATTAAGCGTTTGACTAAAGTTTTTATGAATTTTTTACGAACGTTTTATTCAGTAGACACCCTACTTGGAATTTATAAACCTTAGAAAAGCCATCCATTGGTGGTACTCTTAGACGGCATGACTGGATTTTCTAATGTAATATTTAATGAAATTTCAAATATGAATATGTTGAAGTTATATGATATTGAACTCTTTCATTGTAGATGCTCACACTCAACATGAATCTGAATTGACCAACGAAATATACAGTTTTGATATTCAAGTTGCATTATAATCAGGGGCGGAACCAAAAAATTTATCCGCCTAAAGCATAAATAACACTTCCCGTTCCGTCCCATATTAACATTTTTTTCGTCCGATTATACCTTTTCATTTCATTTTTGACAATTCTTATATTAATTATAAATGTAGTCAACTTTTCACAAATAATCAAAAAATAAACTCAATATAACATTCCAATCATTATTTTAATAAAAAAATAATGTTATCTTTATTTCTATAAGATTTAAAACCCAAAAAATGTATACTATGTGTAATTTTTTCTTTTTAAACAGTTAAATGGTGGCTCGAACTCTCCACTTATTGATGGGGTGAAAGCGTCTTACGAACTGAGTTGCGCTTCATTGTCATTATGTGCAATATAATAATACTTAATATTGTATCATACGTTCACTCTTAATTCAGTTTTTGATTAAAAGTATGGGGGAGATTTCTACACTTGGCTTGCTTTCACAAGATTCTAGTATATAACATAATATTTACTATTTTTTATACTTAATACTGTATATCTATAGGTGTTAGTATCACTACAAGATCACACATTATGATAAAAACCAAACAGATAGAACAACTATTAATAAGTTTACAAACCAGTGGGAGACATATAACGATTGACTTGATGTAGCGCTCAACCTTTATATTAGAGATACTCAATCTAATTTATATTTGTTTCGAATTTTTTAAAATATAGGGATCTTCATACTAAAATTTCGGATAAGACATCTGGCCATACACTAATTCGCCTCTGATTATAATGATTTTTTCAAAGAGGTTGGAACCGTCTACAAATAAAAGTAATAAAATCAATACAAATTACTATATTCCGCGTATCTTATAAATTAAAACTTTTAAATGAGATAACATATTACACTAAACTAGACAAGAAGTCTTGTGAATAAAAAAATCACCGTACGAGTACATACACATTAATCACCTTATAAATATATAATGCCCTACAAAGTACAAAACATGCATTCAACTTTCTCCGCCAAGAAGTGGTTGAACCTTGAACATTACCAATCATACACATTCATACTCCATAGTCGGGGTTCAAAGATTGGACTTAATTTCCAGACACACCGACCCTATTCATGACATTGTTAACCATAAATGCCGATCTCGCAAATCCCATTCATAAACATCCAATCATATATAAACAATTATGTATATAATACCACGAATTTACTATCTTTGAATCATGATTATACATTTGGTCCCCGTTCCGGATTCAATATATCAACAATTTTGAAAGGAACTTGTGAATGTACAATCTTACAAATTATATATTAACATATATTGTGTGTAACAATCCGATGATATTTTAAAAGATGTTATTCATTGCTTGAACATAATATCTAACTTCAAACCATATTATGCACCTATAATTGAAGTACATTTTTTAGGGAAAGTGAACTACAAATGAATAACGACTAAACTTTAGGTGGGAAATGGTTTATTGTTGTTTCCAATTTGTAATTATTTCCTCGACCCTCGTATAATTTCAATAATCCATAATGCTATATTGGATTAATGTGCTTTTTTTCTTTCTTTCTTTTGCATAATGCAACATAAAGTGGGAGTAATAATTTTCTTCTCATCATTTTTTTAAACGGTTAAAGTCAGAGGTGAAGCGTCTTACAAACTGAGCTACACTTCGTTGTCATTTTCTTCTCATCATTACCGTGTGATTGTTTTCATATCAAAATTAAAATATCCGTATTTATGCATATATATAGCCTCAGAATTGAATATACAACTTGTGCACAATATTGGTATTGCATAGTTTATTTTATACATTTTGCAGTAGTTGAATAATAGTAGTACAAAATGTCACAGAAAGAATCAAATATCACTATTTCTAAGTTGTACTTGCATGCCAAGAAAAACAAAACGATAATGGCCAAAAGTGCATGGTGGTATTGGTATGTGCCTTGTTCTCATGTGGAGACGTTGTATTCACAGAAGATCCGTATCTCCATTACTACTGTATTTGATGTCTATATAGATTCTCTGTTTCAAGATAGTTGTTTCGTTAATCGTCAATTTGTACTTTTTGTGTTCAACGAGATTTTGTATTTAATTAAATTATAAGTATGATTGAAAATACAACGAAGTGCAGTTTAGTTTGTAATACGCTTCATCTCCAAACAATAGGTTGAGGGTTCGAGTTACTATTTAACCGTTTAAAAAGAAAAAGTACGATTGAATTTTAAAATGTCAGTAATGAGAACCAATTAAAATGGAGTTTTTCCAAATTATGTTTATATAGCGGCATTTTAGATATAATATCTTTTTGGACATGAAACTAATGCTGCACTGTCTATATACATCTAATTATGAACAACAATTCAAATTCTTCCTTCCCAACCGCAGAACTATCATCTACTAGTACTACTATATTTGTCTGTCTTTTTTATGGAGTTTTAAAAGTAATTGAATTCGATGATGAATTAATGATATTTAAACTAAGATATAGTGTAATGAAGTGATTAACCGATTACAAGTAGCGGACCATTAACATGGCATGTCTCATGGTTTAATGTCGGAAGCAACTATGTAGCGTGTACTTAACATAATAAATTAAATAACACTAATCCAATAGTCTATACTCTATACCATGTAGTGAGGAACTTGTCTATTTTATACGGCATTAGTCACCACCACACTACCATATATACCATATGCAACCACGAATGCACTTATCTATATCATCACTATCATCATCCATCTAATTGAATTGTAGTCCGGTACAATGAAGTGTAACTCAGTTGATAATACGCTTTAACTCAAACTAATAAGTCATGAATTCAAAGCAACGTTGTCATTTTAAAATAAATAAATTATCGATAGTTTTGTTAAACATAAATAATATTTATCTGACTACGAAACGCAACTCAGTTGGTAAGACGCTTCACCTACAACCAATAATTCGGGGTTCAAGTCACCCATTAGCCGTTTAAAAAAAAACATTTATCTAAAATTATGATTGGTACTTCTTAACCGTATTCTTCTTTCATTTTCTGCACAAATAGAATGATAATACACAACTAATGACATGCTAACTGCTAGATGATTTGTCTGGCATAATTTTTATCAATGGATGAAATTTTGTCCTTTAAATAGTCTCGTTTATTAAATCGAGCCAAATATCTCACTAATTGAGCTTGATTAGGCTATTGCAAGTCTGAACCCGCTTGGCTTATAAAAAGACGAGCTCAAGTCACCATGTACAGGCTCGCGCTCGATCCACTTCATCCGAATTTTAGTTGAATTCAAACATTATTAAAAAATATAAATTAAGCTGCAAAGAGTCAAGATCTAAACTCGATGACTAAACGAGCTCCAAATTAGTCGAACAATTCGAATTTGAACCTTCAAAGCCGAATCTAACCCATAGTAGGGATCGGATTTACTTGCTTAACCGCGCTCTACTCTTAATCCCATCTTTAATTGTCCTAGCTTAATTACATTTTATATCTAAATTCTAAGTCTAGCAAGCGCTAATTGTTAGTAGAGTAGAAGGGAAAAATTAAATTAATTATCACGTCGGTATATTTTTGTCGTGATCCTAACTAAATCTTATGCTTGTCATTGTGGTGATGCTTACGAAAACGAATATGTAAATTTGTCTTAAAATATGGTTAGATAGGACGTTGATTTATTATTGTTTGATTATATTTTTAAAAGGACGGACAATTAAGTGTAGAACGTTGACATTTTACTATTGAATTTTGGAAAAGAATCACAACCAACCGTGTAAAATTCACACTAGAGCATTTTATATCAATCCACTAATTATGGCTTCAGAGAAAACCTTCATTGTGTATTTGTGTTTATGTGCGTCCATCATTCATCAAACATTATAGTATCTATTTTATCTAGGGTTCAAATCACTAACTAGTGTAGTTTCTGTATACAGATGAATGGTATCGATATTGTCGAGATTATCACAATGACTCGACTTCATTTCCTAGTTCAAGTCGTATTTTATCCCATTACATCGTGTGAAACTTATTTTCGCGTCCCAAATGGCTTAATGTTGATGCAACGGACTCCTCTCACGTGTATATAATCAAGAGTCGAGCACCTAAAGGTCAAGCGATAGTGACGGAAGTGCTAAAGCCTTCAAATGTACGCGAAGCACAATTTTTACTAGGGAGAGAACCGTTACTTCATTATGTTTGTCAGAAATAATGCAGTTATATATATATATCGCTATGCATTAAATGTTTCAATTATCCAAAAAACAAAACAAAATAAGCTGTTGTACTAATTAATCCCTTTTAATTAATTACCGGGGATTAATTGGGTCCGTGGAAGAAAATGTCACTAATTTGGGCTGCTCGACAATAACATCATTTCATTTGAAACGAATAAAAGATTAATCATCATCATCAACACTGAGATAAAAGAATTTGTCATATACGTTTGGCCGTAAAGCATATCGAACACACTCCCATTATTGAATATCATCCTCCTTTAATTTGTTTGTCATACTGAATAGTGCTGAATAACAAATAGAGCCAATCCAAATCGAATATCTAGTATTTCAAATTCAATTTATTGTAATTTAATTTGAGGTCGATAAAAAACGAACTAAACTCTTTGATTTTGGGATTGAGCCATAATAAGTAACGTAATGCTCGAGCTTGTTTCATTTGATGGAATTCTACTCGTGGTCACATTTGGTACTCAAGAAACATATTAAGAAAGTGTATCATCCAAAGTATTAAATCTAAGACTGCCCCTAATAGAAGCGCCGTGGCGCGGCGCGTGCCCTCAACGGGGGCATGACGCCGTGCTATGAGGCGTGAGGCACGCCGCTGGCAGCAGCCAATGAGCTGTTGCCACGTCGTGCTGGCCGGGCCCCTTCATTTTTTCTTTTTTTTCTTTATATTTTGTCCAATTTCAAACGCGAATAAGTCAAAAAATATAAATGTAAAAAATATATAAAAATTATCAACGGATTCGTCTCTTCGAGATCTACGAATAGAGACCAATCTCGATTATTTTTGA
>JAYMSP010000431.1:0-52300 GCA_036897095.1 Plantago elongata
TATGTCTTATCAGCCTTATTATAGGTTTACGCAACATTAACGCTTGGGTACTCTTTCCCTGCCATGGATTTTTCCCATGAGGTTTTTCTATGGTAAGGTTTTAACGAGGCCTGCGGTTGCAACCTTGGGCTTTTTGCTCAAGGGTAGATGGGGGCTTTCTTTGTTAGCTTTCGCTTTTGCATTTATTTTCTCTCTTGACTACCCGCCTGTGGGTTCAGCTTGAGCAGCTTGAGAGTCTTCTTTAATTTCTTGTGGTACTTTTCATTTTTCTCTTAAATATATATATCTTGAATATGTAAAATGAATTATTTATATTGAAAATTATCCGCTACCCGAATTCGATGCTCGATACTCGTGTTCGATGCCCGATATCCGTATTCGATGGCTGCTCTCTGTGTTCGATGTACGTCAGCCGTCTCCGATGCACGATACCCGTATTTGATGTCTGATATCCGTAAGTAATGCCCGATAACCGTAACAATTGCCCGATATATGTGTCTGATGTCTAGTTCGGTATTCGAATCCGATGCTCGATACTCGTGTTCGATGTTCAGTATCTGTACCCGATGCCCGTCACCCGTATCTAATGCACGGTACCCGTGTTTGATGTCCAGTATCCGTAAGTAATGTCCGGTAATCATATCCATTACCCAATGTCTGTGTCTGATGCCCAACCCGACTACCCTATATGATTATCATATCATGTTGTTAGTTTAATTATTGTCCCAATTTAATATAATTGCACATCAAAAACTCGTTTTACAATTTATTAAGGTTCAAACAAAGTCATTAATGGTTTTTATAGATCTCAAAAAAATAATTCAATCACAGTCAAGAGTGATCTCTATTTATATATCTCGAAAAAATATTGTATTTAGTAATTTTTATTTATTTTTATCATTTTTTATTTTAATTCATAGACATTTTAAATTGAATAAAAATTGAATATAAAGAAAAAGATGAAGAGGTAAATAAGTGAACTAGTAAAATAAAGAAAAGAATATGTGACTCCACTCAATTATTCTTACATGATTTGTACATAAATATGTACTATTTGACAAACAAAGTATAAAGTTGTTGATGGTTTTGTTGGCCAAATAAATTTGTAAAACGTTCCATACTTTAATATTGATTTGTAAAAAATTCCAATTGTAACCTCTAACGCTCCCTTTATAAAACTTTGTTTTCGATTTGATTTTAATTTAAAATTATAATCTTTATTATGAAATCGGTTTCATGTTGATTTTGAGGGTTTAGTTTCTAGTTTTACTTGAATTTGTTTTTTTAATGTTGTAGTTTATGGAGTTGTGAATTTAAGGTTGTGTTTGCAAATGCTTCAAAAAAATGTTGTTGTGTTTTTGAAGTAGTAAAAGTAGTTTTTAATGTTATAAATTACGACTTGTGTTGTAACTTTTTTGGGAAAAAACATGTAACCGCGTAAAACAGAGAAACAACCTAATAGCCGCTTCTACCTGCTTTAAGCAAGTAGCAGTTTTTTTTCCAATTAAAAAACAACTAGTTATGTTAATTTTTGCAAAGACTACAACTTATGCTTTTACAATTTTAAGCTACTTTTTGTATGATATGTCAAATACTAATTAACTTTTGCTTAAAATCAACTTTAATCAATTGTTAGTAGAAGTACATAAAATAACACTTATATAAGCATTTGCAAGCACACACTAAAAGTCAGAACTAAAGTTATCCACAATTTCACTATGCTAAATTGCGAATACACACTTTCTCTCTAATCTTGAGAACGAATACCCTTTATCCATAGAGTCTAAGCAAATTAAAAGTCTCCATTAAATAATACCTTTAAACCTGTGAGTTTTCCAATCAAATTATGGAGTGATGGTGAGATCTCATACATCTTCCTGAGTGTTAGTTTTTCCTGGAAAGTCACGATGCATAATCCTTGCTAACTGCCTCAGAATAACTTGATCTTACAACGGCTTTCCTTATGCAAAACTAATTTCTAAATCAAAATTTGTTTAAATTGGATAGTGTTGAAGTAACAACTCATTACTTATCTAAATACCGAACCCATTTAATCTGATAGGTCACTCTAACCCTAAACCCCTAACTCAGCTCCTTTTTCAAAGAAAACAACATTTTTTTTCATGCACAATTTTTCTGCCAGACGCAACGGTTTTGATGCCATGATGCCCGGTTCATTACTCTCCAGATCGTGCCGATTTTTGGAGAGCTCATTCATAACAAATTGCCTATAGATTTGCCGGACGATCACGATTTGGATTTACGAGTCATTCTGAATATGTTGTTGAACAGAGATCTATGTTTCAAGCCATTTCCAATGCTCGCCCCTCTTGTTTGTTTCTAGAGGCAATTTCCCGCAGGACTTGCATACCTGAATATATTTATATGTACGATGTAAATATTGTATAGTTGTTTGTTATTCATGTTCTAATATGTCATTGATGCAAGTTTTTGTAATGTTTCATTCACAATTATCGGATTTGTCTTCTAAACTATGATATGTAATATTTGAAAGTTATCCTTTGATTCAATTCATGTTTATTTTTTAAATTGTCAATATGACATAAAGTGCATTAGTAAGTACATGGACTAGTGTTAGTACATGCATTAGCTTCCACAAAGTATGAATGCTTATTTTCTGTTATGGATAAATGTATATTAATGGATAAATGAATGGATTAATGGTGTTAGTAGTTAATGTGAGTTAGTGGGTGAGAGGTTACAAGGTCATGGATGAAGACTTTAATATATACAAGTATTGGAGATGGCTTGTCTCTTCATATCACTTTCTCACTTGTATAAATACCCTATTTGTACTCTCATTGTATATAACACAAACAAGAATGAACTCTTCCTTCTCTTCATTGTTCTCTCTCTACTCTGTTCATGCTCTTCTCTATTTTTCTCTCAACACGTTATCAGCACGATAGTGCTCAACCAACTGATAGAAAATGTGCACTACGATCCGAAAGAAAAAGATAGAAGAAGAAGAGAGTTCCAATTGCAAAGAATGATGATGATCATGAATAAGAGATTTCTTATTACATCATCCCTCCATCTCTCAATTTCATATACCTTGTTTCATTTTATTATTTTATGTTTGTGATTATATACTAATAAATTATTTATTTTTGTAGTTTCATCCTGAAGTTGCATGAAACAACCTCAAGCGATGGCGTACTCATGATGACATACTTAAGATCATATATGGCAAAGATTTTTGATAGGAGATGCCATGTGTATAAGTATGATCACTTACAAGTTTCGAGTCATGGAGCTTACATATGAATGATGCCATCAATGGAGCTACATATCCTTTGAAAAGATAAAACTACTACTTATCATCTTTGAATATAAGTGATGTTTGTTTTTAATTTACTTCCTTGAATTTATTTTTATCTAAACAACTCTAATTTATTGTTAATATTGAATCATATCCAAACTCATATGTTGGAATAACGCTTTTTGAGCGGTGATAATATGCAAAATCATATTTTGTAAAGTGAATATGTGATATAAATATAAAGCCAAGATAAGCCATATGCTACATATTTATTCACCATCATCGATGAAAGTTTAAAATGTTGAATACCTTACCATCAAAGATTCGCAGATCTTATTAAGAGTATAACCACCAAAATTGTTACAATAATTGATGGTTGTTAAAAATACATATGTCCACTGACATACCATGAACCATGATATATCCATCAACACATGGTTAATATTCAAACCATAAATCCATCAACAAATTGTTCAATATTATAGCTTTAATTAGCTAGACAAAGATGGTATGCGCACCGATATTAAACATATATTGATGGTGATGCAAATAAAGTGATAACTTCCACCCTGAAGTTGGTAGTATTTTTCTTTATAAATTTTTCAACTTGTAGTTGGAATGTATGAATGACCAAAATCATTTATTATGTGAAATAATCAACCGGTGAGATTGAGATGTGTCAATGTCAAAAATCATTTATATTATGAGACAGTTACTAATGATGCCATGAGTATTTGAGGGGAGCATTATATTGTAAATGCTCAACTTTATATGTATCCTCCAAAAATGAATTATGTCGAGAAGACATAAACAAGTGCATGGCTTGATTTTATCATCATACAAGAGTTTTTACTCTAACGAAACTGTGCTCAATGACATATTTTAGACTAAATTCCTAAAAGGAATTGATATGATTAGTCTTGCCAATTATGAAATGCACAACAATTGTGTTCAAGGTCACATTATTGTAAGGCCAAGTCCGTATGATTATGTGCTGAAAACTATCTCCTGTTGTATTTATTATTATGGCAAGACACAACACTGAGATTAAGCATGAAAATGAAGATCTTGAATTAACAAAAGTCATACTTTTAAAATCGACAATTATTGATGTATATGTGGCATTTACCCCCAAGTGTGATCTTCAATTTGAGGGAAAATTTTATTTTCAACACAAGCAAATCCAACTTTGCAAATATATTGAATCCCTACAATATTGTTCTCCAGAGAGAACTAATACGTGAAGCATTGTATTTTTAAGCTGGGCAGTATATTTTCATGAGCCCTAGTTTTCCCAACTTAAGGGAGGAATAGCATGAATTAGCTGGTAAAAAATTCGTAGCGCGAATTGATCCCATATATTTGAAAGCTCAAACTTGATCTAAAGATTCAACTTCATGTTACTAAATCAAGATATGTTCAAACATAAATTTATATGATTTGAATGTTAACCCGTTATGACCCTATTTTGAGACGTACAGAGTTACATATATATTATAGAATGACATGTGATGAACATTGAGATATCTTGCCTATTGTACTAATGATTTAATTCACCTCAGTGAATTTCGGTTCCAGTACTAAGTACAATATGTTGGTCCAGATAAGGGAAACTTTTGTCAATAAAAAGTCTTTATCAGAAACTGGGAGGTTTCTGATACTTAGATTCAGAGAGCGGAAGACTTTAAGCCATAGATAAACGTGATTGTGCTTTGCAGTAGTAATGTGTGTGTGTGTGTAATGATCGGAGGACTATGCATTGATCGACTTTTCAGCCAGTGTAATTAATGCAATGTACTATTTCTTGTCCTATAGTCTCAACGGACACATGAGCCTTTTTGAAAGCTAGCATGCTCCTTGTCTCAATGATGTCATATGTTCAGAGACACGTTGTGTGCAATATTTGCACTATAATATATGCTTTCTGGAGATAGTCTATTTGAGGAGACTAACCCTTGCGTCTTCATCAAACTTGTGCAATCTTCTGTCTTCAAATCTTCGATAAAAATCCATTGCTAGGATCCTTCTTCATGGCCTTCTCAAAATATAAAATTACATTCAGAGACCTAATCATCATATTACAAGTTTAACTAGACTTACATACTAAGTGATTTCCTCTTTTACAATGTTCAAGTGAACTAAGAGTACTAGTCACCTTTCTTTACTAAAGATAAGTCATATGATGATTGATCAAAAATACTAAGAGATATTCCTAAAAAGTTTCCCCCTTTTTCATCAGCATCCATGACTATCTGAAAGTCCTATTACAAACAGGGAAGTGAAAACAATCCACCACTTAATCATTTCAAATGATATTCAATCAGATAAATTAAGTGCACAAAGTAAACATCAACCAAATCACAAGAAGTGATCTTTGCTGACAAGTTATCTTCTTATAAATGGTTTATGGATGTATGATCTTCAGAAAGAACTATTATAGAGCATAAGATAACTTTTACAAATTTATTACAATGAAATATAGTCAGCAGAATTACAAAAACTACTAAGTAAATTAGGACAACAGGAGAAACCAAGCTCCAAGTAAACATCCTAACATACAAGTCTTCAAAATTAACTAAGGTTCAGAAACCTCAAGTTCTTTAGCACCTTTTTGGATCATTGGATATGGTCATCAACCTTCCTGCATTCTTCATAATATTCATAGAGAAGCTTTCTGATAGAGAGCTCTGTCTTTGTGGCTAATCCACAAAGATCATTATAAGTCTTGGCAGAGTCTTTATTTTTCTGAATAAAGAGCTTGACCCTATAATATTTTCCCCATTCCATGCCTGGTCAACCTTAAGTTGGGACAACCCATGATGCTTATAGATGATCTCCAGATATGCAATGTCATCCATGTATTCTTCAGTAGTCATATAGAAGGATTGATAATCTTTTACACCAAGCTTGTTCTTCTTGCTATAGGTACCATCCAGTTTCAAACTTTATGATCATCTTCAGGCTTTGGATAAGGACATATAAAGTTAAGTGGATTTCCATAGCCCCAATCCTCTTTTGAACCTCGAAGTCAAGCCATGCCTTGGTATGCTCAGGATTTAGCAACACTGGCTTGTTTGTTCTCCATGCATCATTTGATCATAGATTGGAGTTGTAAACTTCTTGTTTAGCAGCAATTGCTTTAGCTCAATGATCCAATTTCCATTCTGGAGATGAATGCATATGTAGACTGATTGGCTGTCATCAGTTTTGACATACTCAATCTAGACAACAACTGGTCTTTCTTGTTGTTTTTCTTGAACTCTACCAAACACAAAATCCATGTGCCTTTTTCTAATCAAACTTTTCTCCAGAGAAAGTTCTTCCTGGTTTCTAGGTGTAGTGCTGGAGGATCCACCTGAAAAAGACTTGGTGTTTCCATAAGGGGTTCTAGCAGTTATTGGTCTTACTGCTGGTGGAGGTTCAGGAAGGCTACCCACTTTCCTTCTCTTTTGAAGTGGATGCTCATCTGTTTCAGTCTCATCATCCTCATTTGTAAAGTTTCTGACTTGAGACTTACAGGTTTCCTGACCTTAAAACTCTCCTTCTTCCTTTTCTAGGTCCTCAGAAGGCTTATCTCCTTCAGTTATAACAAGGGCCTTGGAGCCCTTAGTTATTATACTCTTAAGACTTGATCTTATTTTTACTCTTGGTTCATTAGCAACCTCGAGTTCTGGAGCTTTATTCCGTGTTGTAGCTTGACTTGTGGAGGGCATAGATTGTTTTCTCTTTTTGCCTCGGCCTCTCTGGGAAAATGCTAATTCTTCCCCCATAGTCATGTATGACTGAGTCAAACCAACAAAAGAGTCTCAAAATTGTTCTATTGGTTTTTATGCACTTGAACAAACTTTTGAAATTCTATCTTGAGCTCTTGCTTTTCCAAAGGTTTGAAGATGGCTTCTGCTTTCTGAGTAGCAAACCAAGCCTCTTCAAGTGCCTTGTTGGCATTGTTGCAGTCCTCATCCCTGATCATTCCTAGATCTCTTTGGGCTAGCGCTATTGATATGGCTCTTCTGAGAAGAAGGCGGGCAACATGCTTTGTTTCTTCTGGGACTTCTTCCAAGTATAACAACATATTGTGCTAACAATTCTTGGGAAAGTTTGGCATAAACTGAGCTTATTCCCATATACTCAGCATCTCTGATAGTAGTGGCAGGGCAGGAAAAGATATGCGGAGCTAGCCATTCCCTTTTCAGATGGGATGGTGTGCATATTCTGGTGCCATGCGGTTTGGGTCTTCTTATTCTTCACTCTCGATGTAGTCTTCATCGTAATCATCCAAACCAAAAACCATTTTACCCTTGTCTTTCTAAGAAGCGTCCTTAGCATCATGCTCATCATCATCTTCATTCACCAGAGCATCTAGCTCTGCAGCTGTGATGTCGATGTCTCGTTTCAGCTTCAATTTTTCTTCAAGGAGTTCCCTTTCCTATGGCATTCTCTTCCTCGAATCTCAGTATCCGGGCTTGCTTCCCTTCAATCTAGGACTGGCACTCCAGAGAGAGTCTTGTTTCTGTCTCCAACAATTCTTTGAGCTTTACAACTCTAAGTTCAGCAGCTTGAATCTCTTCAGCTATTTGATTAGCCTGCTGAGTCTGTTCCAGTAAGGCTTGTTGGGTTGTAGAAGGTGGTTGATTCCATGGTGATTACTGTGGTGTTCTCTGAGTGTTGGTTGGAGTAGTTTGTTGTCCTCCAGGGCCAATCTTCCCTTGTGCTATGCCACCAGTCCTTGGTGCTGGACTATCATCATCATTGTCATCCTTCTTATCATTACCATCCTTGTAATTTTCTGAAGGGTGTCCTAGAAATCATTCTCATTGATTTCTTCCTCATCTTCAAATACCAAGTTGATCACATATGGGAGAGTGACCATGTTTCCATTAACTTCCTCTTGTTCTGAGGGATAGACACGTAGTGACTTGGGTAATGCAGGATCAAAGACCATCTACTTCTTGGTGTGTTCATCACCTACTTGAAAAGCTGCAATGAGTTTCCATGCCACGTCTGTCAAGAAGTTTTCATGCATCTGAGAATAGTGTGAGTAGTTCTCTGTAGGGAACAATGCATACATGTAGTTTTCCAGATTAAATGCGCGTGCTCTTAGCTCTTTATGATCGATCACTCAGGCAAATTCTGAACGATCATCCTTTCTGAGCTTTTGCCAAATTCTGAAGCACATGACATGCTTCTTGAGAGTGACTGTCTGGAACAACTCTAGTAAATTGAGTGGTGACTCCTCATCAATTATTGGCACTTCAACTTGAGCCTGAAAGAATGAGTACGAATTAGTTTTGTTCAAACTGTCTATTTGAGTAAAGTGAAGTAACAAGCTTTCTGAGCATACTTGTGTAGATACACTAGGCTCATTGACTTGAACTTCTGGAGCAACCGGTGCTTCAGAAACCGAGTTGTGAGGAGAAGAGGTTTCCTCAACAACCTTTCTTTCTGCTAGAGCTTGAGAATTAAAATAAAAAATACAATGCTAGAAATGTTTAAAGAAAAGGGTTTTGAAGAGATATGAGTTTCTGAGTATTTCACTTACATCCAAGTTAGGAAGCTCAGACTCATGTCTCTTAGAAACCTAGGGGGTCTCTGGAACCTTTCTGGTGACTGCCATTTCAGCATTTTCCATTTCCATTGGTGATGGGGAGGTCGCAATTGTATCCCCAACTACCTTTTCTTCAGATAGAGCCTAAAATAAGAAATCAAAGAATTTGATTAAGTAATGAAGTTAACAAGTTTTTCATAGAAGGTGACGATTCGTATTTTACATACCTTATCAATAGAAGGCTCAGAAATAACATCTTCTGAAGGTTTTTCAACCTCATAACTTACTTGTTCTTGTGGCATTTCTACCACTTCATTATTTTCCTCAATTTGAGCCTGTACAGAGACAAATATGAAGTTTAGCATACACATAAGAACTCATAAAGTCCAAATTTTTTTTTTTTCAGAGACAATTGACTACCTGCTTCACA
Source organism: Plantago elongata (assembly GCA_036897095.1). NCBI lineage: Eukaryota > Viridiplantae > Streptophyta > Magnoliopsida > Lamiales > Plantaginaceae > Plantago > Plantago elongata. The sequence goes on from JAYMSP010000431.1 coordinate 9,259, forward strand.
TGCTCTGAGTCTTTATGTGCAGAGGTTGAGGGAACCTCTTCTTCATTCAAAGGATTAGGAAAAGAAACCCCCCCCCCCTGAAATTGTGTCTCCATGAAAGCCTGTAACAATGAAGTTTATGAGTAACAAGCTAACATTTATAAAAATATTTCACAAGTTAGATATAGACTACTCTTGTTACCTGGTTATCTTCAGGAAATTGGGCTTCCATTTAATGGAATGAAGTTTCTTGTACTTCGAATCTTTCCTCAGTATAATCAACATGAGTCCCTGTCTTAGTTTGAGGAACCTGCTCAGGTCCAAGAATTTCTTCAACAAGAGTGTTTGCTGGCATTTGGAATGTGGAGGCAATGTCAGTATCCTTCAACATCCGATCACTAACTCCTTTCGTTGGTGCCTTCTCAGATGCCTTAGCTTGTTTGTTCAGAGGAGTTGAGTTTGAGGCTCCAACATGAATCTCCATCCGTGATCTCTTAAGTGTTTCTAGGAGAGAAACATTATCACCAGAGTCGTCACTGTCATAGCTTGGGACAGACTCATTGATTGCATTGTGGTCTTGCATGGAGAGCTATGGCATTTTGCTTAAGCTGTATGTTCTTCTTTCAGAGATGGGGTCTCTCTGGACAGGACTTGGTTGAGAAGCTTCAACCTCTTCCACCCTTTCTGAGGGTTGAGTTTCAGAAATAATAACTTTTGCAAGCTGTTTCCTTGTAGTTATCTGCTTCTTAGTCCTTGGTTTCTTTGCAACATGGACCTCCACAACTTCTCTCTTAGAAGCTTCTTCTCCTTGTGACACCAACTCTCCTTTGGCAGCTCTTTTCAGAGACTCCTCATATGCATGTTTGTACATGTTTTTGGTCACATGAATATCCATGTGCTCTTTGAGCACAACCCCACACTTCTCCAATATATAGCATATCTTCAGGCCATAATGCATGTTTGTCTTGGTATAAGCACGACCTTTAGCTATCTTGGGCTTAAATTCCTTGACCGTATTGATGAACTTGGTAAATGCGTACTTACCCCAATTGAAGAGGTGTTCCTTCTCATTCACCTATTTCTGGAGAATGGTAATCATTATCCAACGCTAGAGGCTTATCTGATCAATGCCTCCCTTGTTTCCATCGATGCAACAGTGAAGTATGCTGGAAATGACATTCTAGTGCTCATAAAGATGTCTAGTCCTAATGTCTCCAAGTATGCACGTTGAAGGACAATGTTCGATTTTGTCATTCGCAACCTCTTCAAACAAGATTTTGATAGCATCATTCAAAACCTTATCTTTGTTATTGATCTCAGAAACCTGGCCACGATTTTTCAATCAGAAGATCTTGCAGAACTTGTCACAGTCCAGTACTATCTCAGTACCCTAAACTTTTATTTTAATGTACGTTTCTTCGATACTATTATAGAACTTAGTGTAGATTTTGGAGTTGTTTTAGAACTCCAGATATCTATCTATGACAAGCCGCTTGGAGCAGTAGAGAGGTTATTGATTTTTCAAGCATCTTCAGAATATAAGTCCTATATGGAGAAGAGGATATTGCAGAAGTCAGTACTGAGCATCCATATGTGCTCCCCAGTTCATTTTTAGGCTGGAAGTGCAGTCCTTTGGGTTGAACATACCCAAAAGACGTTTATTCAACACCTCTAAATTTCTCTAACTTTGCTTTATAACAGAGGAGATAGTCACAACAATGTTCTTGGAAGTAGTCTTCTTAGGAGCCATCTCTTATATAGTGATGAGTGAGTATTTGATCGAGAAGATTAGTCTATCTTTTCAGAAGACTACGCAAGAAACAAGAGATTTGCAAAGGGTTTCTTAGAAAAGCATGAAGGTTTTTGCTGTTTTGATGCTAGTTAAGATTTCGGATTTGGTAAAAGTGTTTGTTTCTTACCAAAATCCTTTATATATAGCAGATAAATAATACATAGATACAACATACGTATAGAAGTATTGTATTTGTAATTGTGTACACTGAATCGACATGGTATACGTTTTTACTTTGCATTTAATGCTAGTGGGCTGTGTTTGTTTTTCCAACAAACATTACTTGCCGAGAATCAATCTCATCTGTTGAGATGAAAAGTTTATTTATCAAGGGCTATAGTTGAATATCTTTGTAATGATATCAATCAACAAATGTTTCCATGTCCACATAATGAATTTTGGCAATATATATCTATAAGTAAATTTTCTTGTGTGAGAAAATACAGTATTTAGACTTATCATTCTAAGAACTTAGTCTTGTCTTATGGTTGTTATCACGATGGTAACAACACAAAATCCTAGACATGTTTCACTTTCAGAAATTGTTCTTTGTAGAATTGATGTTCCCCCACAAAAGGTGACTACACAGAAGTATGAGTCCACTCTTCTGACTCGAGAGGATGTATACCTTATAGTCTTTTTGGATTCTTGTTCCGAAAACAACAAACCTTTCTAAGTGTTTGTACTCAGAAACACATTTGGCATCTCCTCTTTTTGTAAATAGCTTACCTGAATACCTGTTTCAGATACTTGTTTTCTTTTCTTCTTGTCTCACTCAAGACCTTAGAGATTTAGAACTTTTCAGTTCCTTTGTAACTCCATTAACCCAAGACTGAGTCTTAAGGTTAAAAACCTACTTTACTGAAGTGGCTTAGTGAAGATGTCCGCAAGTTGATCGTCAGTACTAACCTTTAGAATCTCTATATTGCCTTTCTCAACATGGTCTCTGAGGAAGTGGTGTCTAACATCAATGTGTTTAGTTGTTGCATGGAACTTTGGATTCTGAGTTTTCTCTTCATTGAGTCCATAGTCTCTGAGTTCTTGTTGAATTCATAGTATCTGAGTACCACAACAACCATCAATAATATATTCAGCCTCTATGGTTGAAGTTGCAATTGAGTTTTGCTTCTTGCTAAACCAAGAGATAAGTCTACTTCCTAGAGACTGACAAGTACTTTTCCTATCAAGCATTAATCCAACATAGTCAGCATTTGAGTAGCCAACCAAACTCAATCCACTTTCTTTAGGATACCATGGTACAACTTCTACAGTACCTTTGACATACCTTAATATTTCAATAGAAATGTTGTCGTGTGATTGCATAGGATTTGTCTGAAATCTAGCACACACACCAACTGCATATTGAATATCAGGTCTCTTTGTAGTAAGGAGGAGAAGTGAACCTATCAACTTCCTATACATATGTGCTTCAACACTCTTATCAGATTCAGTATAAATCATCTTGGTCCCTATGCTCATAGGTATCTTGGCATTCTTTTCAGAAGGCTTCAGATTAAACTGGTTGGGCATATCTTTTGCATACTTATTTGATTAATGAATATTCCATCATTGAGTTGCTTGACTTGCAACCCTAGGAAATAATTCAATTCTCCCATCATGCTCATCTCAAATTTGCTTTTCATGAGATTTGCAAAGTAATCAGAAAGTTGCTTGTCTTTAGATCCAAATATAATGTCATCAGAAAGTATTCTTTTTCATTGTTAAGAACAAAACATCTACAACCAAACGCCCTCAAATGTTTGATATTAGGGGGTCTACCAATCAAAAGCTCATAAGGAGTTTTGTCATGGTGTTTGTTTACAAAACATCTATTCTGAGTGTAGCATGTTGTATTTACAGCTTCAACCCAATAAATTTCACTTAGTTCAGCATTAGCTAGCATAGTCCTTGTAGCTTATTTAAGGGTCCTATTCTTCCTTTCAACAAAACCATTTTGTTGTGTTGTCCTTACTGAAGATAGTTGATATTTTATACCTTTGTAGGTACAAAACTCTTTTATGTACTGGTGGACAAATTCATTACCATTGTATGTTCTGATTGCAGATACCTTATCATTTTTCATGACTTCTAGATAATTCAACAAAATTGGTATCTCCACCCTAGTATTAGACTTTCGTTTCAGAAAGACAATCCAGGTAAACTTAGAGAAGTCATCTAAAACAACTAGACAATACTTCTTGCATGCATGACTAGTTACAGATGATTCAAAAAGATCCATGTGTAATAGTTGCAGTGGTCTAACACATGAATGTCTGGTTTTCGACTTGAAAGAGGCTTTTAATTGTTTTCTCAATTGACGAGCAGAGCAGACATCATCCTTTCTGAATGTTGATTTAGGTAATCCAACCACTAACTCTTTCTTAGCAAGTTTGTTCAAAGTTTTGGAATTCAAGTGACTCATTCTCTTGTGCCATAATCAGTGTTCTTCAGTGTGACCTGATTTACTCACCATGAGACATTCTTCAGTTGTGGTAGATGTCTAATCAGCGACATATAGACTTCCTTTCCGCCTAGCCACCAAGACTGTCTGCTTTGATTCATTGTCAATTAATTTGCAGACTTCAATTTCATTTTCACCGAATATCTCCTATCTGCAAACTGGCTCATGCTTAGAAGATTATATTTCAACCCTTTGACATGTAATACGTCAGAGATCGTAAGGGACCCAAATTTGACGTTGCCAAATCCTATAGTAGGATTTAATTCTCCTCCATCAAACCTGATGTTTGGTCCAGTATCACATAATCTTTAATTGACCATGTTTGCTTTGCCTCCTGTCATGTGATTCCCGCATCCACTATCAAATAGCCATTGAGCCTTAGTCCATGACGCGTTCTACACAAAACCTGAAACATGAGTTAGGTTCGTGCTTCAGAAACAGAATCAGTTAGACTAAACTCTCTTCCTGTGGGAATCCATTTCTAAATTAATCTTTTAGGAGTAGGTTTTTGTCTACTTGGAACATAAGAGGAATCTTAGAATCATCGGATCTCAGATCGATCTTCCTTCTTGGTGTATTCCTTGGTGTTCCTCGTGATGACTTCAGAGACCTGTCAGGTTTCTGAGTTTGCTTTTCAGCAAGCTTAGTCTTACTAGTCAAGTTTCTTCTAGACCTGGTATTCAGATTTTCAGTGGCTTGGGATCGCTTCCACTTATAATAATTTCTATAAGAAATTCTAGCTTTTCACCATGGCTCTTGTCCTTCCTTATATTGTTGCATCAGGACCTTCCCGATAACACGATAACCAATACCATTTCGAGCACCATTGACTTTTTGAACACGATTTCAGCAGCATCACTAGTTTATGCATCATCCTATATCCATAGAATGGTACAGTAGGAAATACACCAAACCCGGCGATGCTTCCCTTCCTAGTGATACAACATTGTGGATGATCACAAGTTAAAGGATCATGTTTCTTTTCAAAAACATTTTTCACATGTTTCTTTTGGACTTACTGTTCCTTCAAAGGTTTGGTCGCAACTACTTCACCTTTGTTAAGAACCTTAGCTTTCTGGCCAATGCTATAGGTTTCTTTTGGAAACTTTCTGTTGATTTTTCACAACGGTCAACCTTCTATCACTCTTTTTCAGAGGAATGGAATTACTTGATTGGGCATCAAGTCCAAGTCCTCCTTTCTCAGAAGGGTCTCTCAAATATGATTGAACCTCCATGAGAGTGTCACTAGCTTTGACAAATAATTTGAAAGAAACCTCTTTCTTTCTGAGTTCTTCATTTTCAGAAATAAGTTTCTTCAACTTCTCGTTTAGCTCTTTCAATGCTAGTTCATGAGAATTTTCATTCTCCAATATTTGATATTTCAGAGATGCTATTTCAGTGTCCTTAATCACAAATACCTTGGTCAAATTAGAAATCTCTTTTTCAAGAGTTTGTTTGCATTCTTCCAGAATTTTGGTTTTTGACTCAACACAAAAAATTCTCTCTCATATCGATCAAGTTCACTCTTGACCAATTTCCTTAATGCCATCTTCATCACTTTCATAGAACAAGAATTGTGATGTATTTGTTACCTCATGAGCCATAATGCACTCTTCAATGTTGGATATGTCGGGACCTACTATCTCAGCAACTCCGCACAAATCATTCTTCTTGAGGCTAAAGTCGATAACATCGTAAGTAATCCCGCACAATTCTGGTAATGGTAATTTTGTGTCCTCTGAATCCTCATTTTCAGAATCTGACTCAATATCCAGAGCATCAAGTTGAATTTGGATCTTCTTTCTATATTTAGTGAGCAATGCCTTCTGAGTTCTCTTGAATGTTCTCCTCTCCTTTTTGTCACCCGTCTTAAGCTTATTAAAGCAGGACAATCACGTTTGAAGTGACCGGGTTTCTGAAATAGAATCAAATATCATTCCCAACTTCAGCAACTTTAGTACTAACAACTTTCTAAGCAGGGTTGTTCAGAGAGTTGTTCATTTGGATGTTCTTGTACTGATGGTAGTTTGGGCCGATATGCTTTTTCAGCTTATCTTTTTCTTTTTCTCCTTTCAATATCTTGATTTACATATTTCTTCATGTGAAGTACTACAAGGGCATTTTCTTCAGACACTTCGTTGGTATCCTTCTTTTCAAAAGTATCTTGGGTAACTAGAGCAACACTCTGCGACTTCTCAGTTGCAGCCTATCCTCGTTAGGTTGTCTCATAGTTTACAATGGGCAAATATGAAAAGAGTTTCAACAGAGTGATTTGGTTCATTCCCTGATTAAAGTAGAAATACTGTGTATGCTCCCAATCTGGGTCAAGCTTCTGACGATGATTTTCACCTTATCTGAATTTGAATATCTGTCACGTTCTCCAAGTGCAGCCATATCACTCATGAGAGTAGTAAATCGAAAATCAAGTTCTTCCAGAGTTTCAATGGGACCTTGTTTAAAGTTTTGGAATTTTAACTTCAGAACCTCGAACTTGTTTTCCTTGATTTTCTCAGTTCCGGCACAGATTTCTCAAATCAATTTCCAGGTAACTTTTGCTATCTTTGCACACCACAGTTTGCACAGTATATGCTCAGGTGTCAATCAAATGATGATTTTACGAGCTTGACCATCCAACCATTGTCTCTTGGCATTTTCCGATGTCCAGATTTCACGAGGTTTGTCATCATACTCCACTTGTCCAGCAGCAACACGACCACTATCACTAGTAGAAGTTTCACTACCTTCAGCATCAGCGTTTCTCTCGACCATCAGATACTCCAATCACATGTTTGATCTATGTGATTTTGACTGGTCCTTCCTCGATGACATAAATCATCTCATCACTGATTGCTTCAAAATGAAGCATCATATTGTTCTTCCATTTCTGGTATTAAGAACTAGAGCATCAGTCAGAGACTTACCTGCACACTTAACACACAATTAAAACATCCTCGGAAAGCGACAAAGAGTTTACCTATTTGGGAGATTGAGGTTCAGTATAGGAGGCTTGGGAACCTCCTGCTCTGATATCACTTGTTTGTCCAGATAACGACAAAGGAAAAGACTAGGATGGGGGGGGGGGGGGGAATAGATGTTTTTAGCTTTTGTCAATAAATAGTCTTTCTCAGATACTGGGAGGTTTCTCATACTTAGATTCAGAGACTGGGAGGTTTCTCATATTTAGATTAAGAGAGCGGATGACATTAAGCGATAGAGAAGCGTGATTGTGCTTTGCAGTAATAATGTGTGTGTGTGTGTGTGTAATGCTGGAAAGTACGAAAGTAAATAACACATCAATTTATAGTGTTATCTGGAGGTGGCGTAATCCTCCAACTAATCCCCTCGGCCTTTTTGAGACCTGGAATTCACTAGAACAGATATTTGTGTTCATCTTCGAATAAATCCTATTCTAAGATCCCTACAAATAAATGGTTCCCAACCAAATGTTTCCCCTGACTTTTTCCCTAGCTCCTCGAGTCAAGTACTTCATGTACTCAAGGTAACCTTGGAGCTTTTCCTTGATTTCCCTAACTAAGTACTTCATGTACTTCACGCCTTGATGGTGTTGGTTATATGTTGATTGTCAGGTAAGCTTCTCTTATAACTTTTTAGCTATGTTTTTCAGAGAGCTTGAAGTGATGACACTACTTGATATACTTATTCAATATATGGTACGATCTCTTTACTGACCCAAGTAATTGGTATCTGTTCTGGAGAATGAGCTTTAGAAAGGGTATCCGAAAGTTCAACTCTTTCATGAATGACAATCTCTTGTTATAGGTGCAGGACACTTAGAACGACTAGTAATTCTTAGAGCTTGTTAGTCACAACAATAAACTTAGAGAATGGTAGTATTAATGTTTGAGAGAATACTTGCTTGACATGTAGATATGAGCGTAGTTCATTTGTGTATTTCTCAGATTCTAAGTGGTGATATTTATAGATGAATTTTAAAGTCGTTTGAATAGTATCCATTAGACCTTCTCAAAATTCAATCCGTTGATATCTCGAAATAAGTACCCAGAAGTCCTTTTCTCATTTTTCAGAGAGTACTATGCATTGATTGACTTTTCAGTTGGTGTAATTAATGTACTATACTATTTCTTGTCCTGTAGTCTCAACGGACTCATGAGCCTTTCTGAAAGCTAGCATGCTCCTTGACTCGATCATGTCATATGTTCAGATGCACGTTGTGTGCGATATTTGCACTATACAATATGCTTTATGGACATAGTCTATCCGAGGAGACTAACCCTTGTGTTTTCATCAAACTTGTGCAATCTTCAGTCTTCAAATCTTTAATTAAATCCACTGCTTGGATCCTTCTTCATGGCCTTCTCAAAATATAAAATTACATCCAGAGACCTAATAATCCTATTACAAGTTTAACTAGACTAATATACTAAGTGATTTCCTCTTTTACAATGTTCAAGTGAACTAAGAGTACTAGTCACCTTTCTGTACTAAAGATAAGTCATATGGTGATTGATTAAAATTACTAACATATATTCCTAACACAATACAATAAAATACAATACAAGAAAATGGCAAGATAATACAATTGGTACTCCTGAAGAGTAATGTATGCCATAAAAGGCATATAGATCTGAATTATAATATATGACCTATATGAATTGAAATGTTACCTACGAAAATATTCAGGTATCAATTATCAGTTGTGACTTGAAAAATCTAGGAAAGAGATTTGAAATACCGGTATACATGGAACCGAATGAATAAGCATATGCAAAATTCGTTGGACAGGATTTATTGAAAATGTAAATGGGGATCTTACATGTGACTTCATTTGATGAAATCTTGATGATTATGATAGATAAATAAGCTCATGGACCCGAAGTCCGCTTGATTAAATGAATTCGAAACACCGACAGATTTTGACTTGCAAGTAATTCATTATGGGAAATTTCAATGAGGGGAGATTTAATCTCCGATACTTAGTCCCAAGGAGACGGAAAGTACCATGGTAGAAAACATGGATTAAACGAGTAAAGTTCTTGAGGAATTAATGTTTCATATGTGAAACCTCTATACTCATATCATAATCAACTTTATATTAATAAAAATACAAAATGGCATTCACCTCAGTGAACTATTCAAGTATGAGTTGAAATTCTCATAACACATGAAAATTTGTGATGGTTTCACCCATGTTAGCTCAACCTAAAGTTTGAGCATAAGAAAGAATATTTATGAAGGTTACTTATTGTAAACTTTGAATATCTTATATATGGTCTAGAAGTACCTTAATCATTTGTCAAACAAGAATTTTGATATTCGTTACAATACCTCCTGAAGAAGGTATGTTTTATATGATAAAAGAAGGAGAAATGGATTGAGAATCATTGAGTACTATTGCGCATCAGATCAGCAATTGTTGCACTCTTTTTCCCTTCAACTAGGTTTTTATCCCACTAGATTTTACCTAGCAAGGTTTTTAACGAGCCAACATTATAAGTGCTATAATTATCTCCACCTCCATATCTTTGATACATGTGATAAAGATAAGGTCATGAGACTTATTGGTCCATCCTTAAAATATTATAGAGTGATGTTATGAACATTGAAACTACATGATGTTCAAAGTACTTGAAAAGTTCTTTCACATGAAGACGAGCTACATATTACAAAAGTTCTTCTCCGCCATCATCTATGTGAAGAACATTCCATCGAAGTACACCATATTTGAAGATTTTCTCACCAAATCATATCAGGCGCCATCATTTGAGAACTTCGCCCGGAGAATTCGAGTTTCAACAATTTGAAAAATTAAAATGATGCATCGAATCAGGGGAGTTAGATACGCACTGCACTCTTTTTCCCTTGACTAAGTTTTTATCCCACTGGATTTTTCTTATCAAGATTTTTAACGAGGCAGTATATCTCTTGTTCACCAACATCAACAACTACTGTCCATTCAAGGGGAGTGTTATGGATAATGTACATAATTGTGCTATTTAATGGATGAATGAATGGATTAATAGTGTTAGTAGTTAATTTGAGTTAGTGTGTGAGAGGTTAGAAGGTAGTGGATGAAGACTTTAATATAGATAAGTAGTGGAGATGGCTTGTCTCTTCATATCACTTCTCACTTGTATAAATACCTCTATTTATACTCTCATTGTATACAATACACACAAAAATGAACTCTCCCTTCTCTTCATTGCTCTCTCTCTACACTCTTCATACTCTTCTCTCTTTTTCTCTCAACATTTTTCAATATTCATTCGTATTATCTCTAGGTTTTGTGTGGTTGATAAGTTGTCAATCTTGATCCATTTGTTGTGCAAGGCCTTTCTTTGACTTTTGTCTAATGTCATATGCTTGCAATATATAACAAGCCCTAATTGTTGTGGTTTATATTTCTCTACATGTTCTGTTAGTAATCTACCTATGTATTTTATGTTGTAGTTGGATACGTAGATTATGAATCTACTATACTATGTTATATGATGAGTATGCACACACCATAATAGTTCATTCATTTATTTAAGAATCTAAAGTTTATAAATAGACATTCACTTTAACAAGATATTTAAGATTTAAAGTTAATAAAATCTTTCAAGTTAAAAATAAGTTAAGGGCCTCGTAGGGAAATATTTTAGTATTTATGACGCAGTATTTAGTGGGGAAATTTTATAAAGTATACTTCACAACTAATGCTTGTTCAGAAGAATACTACGATCAATATTTTGGTCCGATTTGGTGATTTATAACAAGAACTTTGAGTATATCACGCGCTCGACACAATGACTATGTATTTTTTAATTTTCTTTTTCTTTTCTTGATTTTTCTTTCGAAATAATTTCTGAGATTGAAATACGAGCTGACATGTATCAAGCACATGAGATACTCCCGATGCGGGAGGTACTTTCGACGTGTGAGATACTGCCAACATGTGTAATAAATCACCAAATCCGAGTAGAAAAATGACTAGAGTATATCATTTGGACAAGTAACCATTGTGAAGTATACAAATAATACATAACCATTGTGTAGTATATAAAATGAATGTGTCTCACTCTGTGATATATTTTAAAATAATTTCCCGTATTTAGTTCATGTTCAACAGATAGGGATCAAGGTCATGAGGCTGGTAGTTTTTATTTATTCAACGAATAGGGCCACGAAAGTGACCTGAGGTCGTCAGATAGCCACCATGAGCCAGTGTTGGAACCTACGATGCCAAGTGAGCTCGCGATCATGTTAAGGTTGAAGAAAAATTTATGTTCAAGGTCAAGTTAAGAGTTGAAGATATTAATGTTCAAGTGTATAGATTCAAGTCTTAAGGTTGCATTGATTTAAGCAAGACTATAAGCTTATCCTTAAAAGACACGAAGATAGAACTTTAGGTCATGTCACGTGCATCGAGTTTGCTCACATGTGGTCACTGCTAACCTCTTTCTGAAATATCAATTTTAGGTTCGAAGCCGAGCTTTTGGAGTGGAGTGTTGCCAGAGCAATGGTCTTTACTAGAGGCATTTTTATGATGAAAGTGCAGGATGTTAAACAAAATATTTAAGCTAATGTTGGTCCAACAGTCTTTAAAACATCCACCGGTCCGGTTTTATGCACATTACATTTATTCGGTTTAATTACCATTCTTTAGTAACACTTACCTAGTTTCACGTGTGTTTTAGTCTTTGTATTTTGTAGGAGTCTTCTTATATCAAGAGCAATGCAAGCATATCTTAACAAATATCAAGATCAGTTGGTTTCTTGGAGTAAACAAGAAGCAAACGACACTTGGTAGTTAAGATCTTGTGGACTCTTGAAGATAAGGATAAGCAACAAAACCCATGGGCTTGATCCTTTCAGATTGAAGATCTATGTATACATGATAGAGCTCAACGAGACGAGTACTTCGTGAAAAGCAAGAACTCAATTGTCATAGCATAGATACTCTTTCACATTTACTAGTCTTTGAACATTCTAACTAGGTCTTCTAGATCGATTGATTTAGAATAAGGTTTTTCTATTGTGACTAGTGTGTTGAGATTCAAGTCTCCTGGATCTATTTGTAAATCCATTACTATTTTAGTGGATATTTGCCATTAGACTTCGGCAGGTATAAATCTTATATACCTGCTAAGATCATGTGATGTTTGATGTTCAATTTATTCCGCCGCATTGTTATTTACTCTGTTATACGAACTATTTCACCAACATTGATACAAACATAAGTGAAAACAACATATTAGTACAAAAGTCACAATCCTATATTCTTTCAATTGGTATCAAGAGCCAGCCACCTAACTGATTGATGTGTTGATTTTATACTGTTAAGATGGATCAGATTAATCCAATCTCGAACAGGTTACCGATTTTGGATAGCTCAAATTATCACTATTTGAGCATTCATCTAAGGACGCATATCAAATCCATTGATACACGTGCTTGGAAAACTATGATAGAGGGTTATAAACTTCCACAACAAAGGCCTGACAAAGACGGCGATGTTATTAACAAAACCAAAAGTTCATGGACTGTGGATGACTGGAAAGAGGCCTCTTGTAATGAGAAGGCTTTCAATCCAATCTTTTGTAACATTGACCCTCACCTGTTTAGGCTCCTTCAAAATTATACAACTGCTAAGCATGCTTGGGGCATCCTACAAAATCATTGTGAGGGTGACTCAAGTGTTCGTGAGAGCAAAACCAGGATGCTTCTAAGCAAATTTGAGACAATGAGAGTGGAGGAAACTGAGACTATCAAATCATATTTTGAGAGGATCTTGGTTATTTCCAATGAGTGCCAAATGCTTTGAGAACCTCTCTCCAATAAGCAGCTTGTTTACAAAGCCACTCGATCTCTGTATTCTAGGTTTGCCACTTAGAGGTACATAACGGAAGATACTCAAAACTTAGCCACAATGGACTTCCATGTTCTCATGAACAATCTCAAACATCATGAGATGTCTCTAAATGAGGAAGTACTAACAAAAAACAAAGCTATTTCTCTTCATGTCAAATCCAATGATTCTGAGGATTTTAGTGATGATGAGGAATGGATGTCTTTGGCTGCTTTTCGAAGAAAATATGATTCGATGGTGAAAAGGTTTAACAATGGGAAGTTCTTGGATGGCTCGACTCCCTCTTCTCCTCCCTTTGGTAGGAAAAATCCTAAGAAAGCATTCAATCAAGCTAAACTTGATCCAGATCTTTTTGAAAAGGTTCAATGCTTCGAGTGCAAAGTATGGGGTCACTACCATAATGAGTATGCAAACACCTTGAGGAAGAAAGGGAAGTCTTTTTGGATCAATTTGAATGAAGATGAGGCTTCAGACTATGAAGCCGATGACTCCGACAAATTTAAGAATTCTGATTAGCAGGTTATGTCTCTCTCAACTATTGTTACTAGTCAGAATTCTGGAAAATAGTGTGCGAGCCACTGTGACAATCACAGCGGCACCAATAGTGATATGAACAATATCTGTGAACCGATTGTGTATCTTAGATATGATGATCCAGAGAACTATTTCTCTGATGAGCATGAAGCTACTGACCATTTGAATATGAATTATCGTTGTTTGCATGGATCTCTTATGTCTGACACAGGTTCTTTTCCAGATCAAGACTTAAATTGAGATCAACTAATCCTTGAATTACAGGCTATGTCTAAAGATATCTTATTGAAATATAAGGAGATGAAGAGGTCTTTCAAACCTCTGGAAAGGGAAAATACATAACTCAAGGACTCACTGGTTGAGTTAGAGGTTTTGTTGACAAAGAACGATGCTGAGATCCAGGAATTGACCACCAAGCTAGAGAAAGTTGAGGGAATCCTAGCCAAATGGAATACATGTACAGTTGCACTCAATACTGTCATAGAACAAGGTAATGAAGGTACGTGTTGGTCCAGATAACGGCAAAGGAAAAGGCTAGAAAGGGGGGAAGAGCTACTATGAGGGGTGGTGGGTAGATAAATGAGTTTGTGCTTTGCAATAGTAAATGTGTGTGTGTGTTGCTGAAATTTTAAATACATAAAATGAATGACACAACAATCATAATGGTATTTGGAGGTCGCCTAATCGTCCAACTAATCCACCCGACCTTTAGATACCTAGAATCCACTAGAACAAATATTTGAGTTCTCCTTACAATTGATCTTATTCTAAGATTCCTATAAGAAATGGTTCTCAACCAAATGTTCCCTATGAGTTGTTCCCCAACTCCTAGAGCCAAGTACTTCCTGTACTCAAGATTACCTTGGAGCTATTCCTTGATTTTCCAAATCAAGTACTTCCTGTACTACACGCCTGAATGGTGTTGGTTATGTGATTGTCAGGTAAGCTTTTCTTTATAACTTTTCAGTTATGTCGAGAGAGCTTGAAGAAACAAGCCCACTTAATATACTTGTTCAGTGTATGGTAGCTTGCTCTTTACTGACCCAAGTTTACGAGATTTGTTCAAGAGAATGAATCTCAGATAGTTATCCAACAATTCAACTCTTTCACAAATTACACTACTTGTTGCAGGATGAGGACATTTAGAACTACTAGTAAATTCTCGAGCTTGTTAATCGCAACATATAGCTTGGAGAATTGTAGTAAGAATGCCTGAGAGAATTCTTGCTTGATTGTAGATATGAGCGTTGTTCGTGTGTGTATTTCTCACGTTCTAAGTGGTGATATTTATAGATGAATTTGATAGTCATTTGAATTGTATCCTTTAGACATATTTCAAATTCAATCCGTTCATATCTTGAAATTAGTACTCCCATGCGTATATCTCTTTTCAGAGAGTTTTGAAGAAGGATAGTGACATTTTTGTCCTGCATTAAATGGAGTGTGTTATATTTCATCCTGTAGTCTCAACAGATGCATGTAGCTTTCTGAAGCATCACATGTTCCATCTCTCAAAAACTTACTTGTGACTTTATTTTGTGAACAAAACACAAGTCTTTACATACCTTTCTGGAAGCAACTATTTGAGGAGACTTTCCTCCTTTGTCTTCAGATACCTTTGTGAAAAATGTCTTCTCCTTTGCTTGGATGCCTCCTTCTTGGTCTTCTTCGAGCTAAATAAAAATTATGTTTAGAAATCAAACATCCTATTACAAGGTTTCTAAAAACTATCATACTTGGTGTATTTATTCTTTACAATGGTCAACTGACCTGGAGTACTATACACCTTTCTGAAACTAGGATAAGTCATTATGCTGAGTGATCAAAATACTAACAGATATTCCTAACAAATTCCCCTCTTTTTTATCAGACAACAATGACTATCACAAAATTCCTATTACATATTGGAAAAGTCAAATTCCTAGCATTTAATCATTTCAGAATGACATAGCAGTTAAGTTCATATAAGTGCAGAAAGTAAGACATCAACCAAATCACAATGAGTGATCTTTGCTGACAAGTTATCTTCTATTAAAGTATTTGAGAGTATAATCATCAAAATCAATAATTACAGAACATAAGATAACTTACAAGAATATATCAAATGAATACATCAACAAACATTCACAAAACAATACATAGGGAAAATAGAACAACAGGAGAGTCCACGCTCCAAGTGACATTCTATATCCTCTGTCTTCAAATCTTCAGAATCTTCGAAACACTTAGGTTATCAGCAACCTGAAGTTCTTCACTCAGTCCTTTTGGGTTAGTCTCTGAATTATTTAACCCTATGCTCTCTCTTGTCAATGACATAGTCAAGGAGATAGGTTCTTACATCCATTTCTCGATCTCTGGCAACCTTGCACTTTTCTTTATAATCTAGATTGGGATTTTTCTCATGAAACTGTCTAACCCAGTAGACTCTTCCCCATATCTAGGCATGCTCAATCTTTGTCTCAATCAGTTTGAAGTGCTTGTAGATGACTTTCAAATAGTTCATGTTATCATCATATTCTTCTTTAGTCATGTAGAATGACTCATGAGGTAGCACTCCATGCTTAATCTGTGAGCTGTAACCTGTTTCCAGCAGTTTTTGAACTTTATGAACACCATCTGGTTTGGAGTAAGGAACTTCTTTCTTTATACCATTAGCCATGGCATCTCTTCTCACTTTTACTTCAAAATCAAGCCATGTTTTCACATGTCCAAGATTTATCAAATGGGGTCTATTAACTCTTCATGTCATCAGCTGGTTAAAGATAGGATCAAGAAATTTCCTATTCACCAATAAGTGATGGAGAACTAGAATCCAATAACCATTCAATTGTCTTATGCATTGATATGCAGACTAGCTATCATGATTCTTGGTGTACTCAATTAATTTATCTTCTAGTCTGGGAGGAGGATCTTAAGTGTTGGTTCTCCCAAACATTGCATTTCTTCTATGTGTCATGTCATCCTGGAATGTCCCTAGATGTGTTTCCAGTGGGGGTTTGACATGAAGAACCACCATGGACAGATTTGGTATGTCCAGATTCTGTTCTAGCAGTAATAGGTGTTGCAGCTATTGGTTCAGATACTTCATCAACTCTCTTTCTCTTTTTGTGGAGAGGATGATGATCATCATCATCTAGATTGTTGTAACCTTGACAAGGTTGTGAGAAAGTATCTTCATTACCAATTTTCTTGATCTAACCTTCTTCTTCTTCTTCAGAATGATTACCAGATTTCCTTGGGGACATGGTTCCCTTTGGATTTTCATGTGTAGCTCTGGATATAGTCAGTGGTGGTGGTGGGGGTAGACTTGAAGAGGAGGGAGGTTCTCTGATGGTTAGAGGTTTTTCTGCAGGCTGCTTCCTCTTACCTGAATCTCTTCTTAATCCTTCCCATTAGTAATTGTAGTCTGAGTCAAATTCACATAGGCTTCTTTTTTAGAGTCAAAGTGTGCACTCAATACATTATGGCCTTGTACCGACTTTTGAACTTCAGAGTGAAGTGACTCAAACTGACCAAGTAGTAGATGTTCTCTCTTGGAGATCTGCTCCAGTGGCTCATACATCTTATCTACTTTCCGAGCAACATAACTAGATTCCATCAATAATTTTTGAGCTGTCTCTAAATCATCATCTATTTGCATTCCTAGATCTTTTTGTGCAATCATGAGAGCTGTGGTCCTTCTGGTCATTAGCTCAGCAAAGGGTTTAAATTCTGGAGGGATGGTGGCCAAATCAAGATTGTTTTGTTCAAACAATTCAGTCTTCAAATTCTTCAATACTATGAACTTGTTCTCAAAAACAATATTATCCTTGGGTGATTTGTTAAAGGCCTTAGGTGCAATCACCTTTCTCTTCAGATGGAATACACACATATTGTAAGGCACCGACCTAGTCCGGACGTCAAGGAACAATGCCGACTTCCAAATACTCCGATATATATAAATAAAGTAATGATTAATACAAACCAAATATAATTTATAATTTGAAAACATAAGAAAACCCACGTCGCAGTACGTGGAAGTAGTCCAAATCTACCCTCAATCAGTCAGCTAACCTACTCGCATCTTGTCTTGGGAAAAACATTATGGAAACGAGAGAGGGTCAGTCATACGACTCAGTGAAGATAATCAGGCATACATGAAATGTAAATATGCACGTGAACAATATAGCAAACCACCAATTCACTTTTAATCAATCACTTTTAAATCGAAAGGGGGAAAACCGGGAAAAATCAATCACTTCACTTATCTTAGCATACGAATGGTGCCAGATTTACTGTACTGAAATGCAGTCACTGTCTTGGGCTTAGACAAAACTGATCAGGTATTGGTCAAACACTTGGAAGGCGCGACCTCCGGAATTGCTTGGATGGTGGGCAGCGACCCACCGCAACCCATATTAAGGACCATTGAATAGTCCACAATTAAACACTAGCCCGAACACTTAACGCTGCAGGTGACATCAACCAGCACCATTGCTGCAAGGTATATACCCCAGCTTCGATAACACTTGTCGACAGTGTCGACCAATATGGTCTCCCTATTTCAACTTTCAGAAAACAATAGTGAGTGGTTGGTTTTTCATAAAATCATTTTCATGCAATGCAGTTCATGCAAGATAACAAGATAAGATCAAATGCACTTTCACTGGAAAACAATAACAATATGACGATAAATCAGATGCAAGACACTTATAGAAGTTCAAGCTCAAGGGACGCATTAGTAACCTAATTCTCGCAATTAGTACTCGAGTCGGGTTAGTCAGAGTCATCGCGTAGCGGGGGTAACGATAAACAGACAGATAAAGAAACAGGAATGAACACGGGAATTTAAACAAGGAAAGATGGCACTTTATCTTTTCCCAAGGCCTGACGCCGGAATCCAGTCATCACTCAACTTCAAAGTCTTGCAGATCAGCTAGCTCAGCGTCTCCTGATAAACAGATAAAATCCTCGACGTCGATGCTAAAGTTAATTACATAATCCCCCACTGGTATCCCCAATTATCAGAACAACTAAATCAGATAAACATGCAATCACGTAGTAATATACTTATTAATACACCAGCATTAGAAAATATCCCTTCCTTTAGGAGAGAAATGCGATATGGAGTATAGATTATCACTAGGGATTATGCTGCGGTAATTTGTTATTATTGGTAATATTATGGTTCTTGATACAGTACATATTTAACTCCACTTAGAAAGATATTTTCATAACTCCTTACTTAGTTGAAAAAGATTATTAGAATAAATAATATTCCTTTAATAAAGACTTAAAAGTAACAAAGAAAGGAATAGAAAAGAGAGCTCTTTTTCTTCAAATATTTATTCTAAGTTCTAATCCTCGTCTCGACACCTACTTAAGTACTTTACTTATGTGTTTGATACATAGTATTTAGGATATTCGAACTAAATTACTTGTTTACTTAATTTCCGCTACCTTTCTCAATACTTTCTAGTTATCTGTTTCGTATAACTCATCGTTAGTGCACACTACTCAATTTAATAAGTTTCCAACACTAACCATGCAACGGGTCATTCTAACTCTTGGCTGCTTTGATTAATACATTCAAGCGGTTGCAAGTTTATAATTTTTAGCATACATTTAACATGACAAGACGTCGTATGTTATACATTTTTATAACGACGTCGCCTAATATCCCATTACTCATGTGTCACACTTACCATAGTATATTATCTCCCACCATCATGCATAACTACAATTAGTTGTTTATCTTATAAGTATCGTGTTCCTACAACCGGCTTTCTTTTATCAAGATTTAATAAGTTTAGTAGCGATATTAGTTTAACACCTTCCTAGTTTCGCAAATTTCATATGGGTTTCCATCAATTATCTCATATACACCATGACAACCCCTTCGCCATCCATTTACTACTATGTATTCGTTAGCCTAAATCTCTTCATTTATTAAGCTATCACAATCAAGATACCACTGTAATTTAGTTTCCTACACCTCAGGTATAATAACACTCATTTCACCTCTGTACAGTACCCTTACCCACTACTGCTTACTATACTAAGTGCATATGGAAAGGAAATATCATGTTCATATCACGCATCCTCAACTACAACGAACAGCAATGGACCAACATTCTCCTAATTCAACAGTACTTACAACTATCTTGCTTATGAATACCAACCAATCCACACTGTATATTATCAACCACATCAACCACAGTTTACTAGTGCCATTCCCATCTTGGCAGTTCACCACAACTAGTCTAGCTAGGCGCCACCCAATCAACAATTCATCCTACAATCGTATACTACATACCAATCACCACTACAATGTACTAGTAATTAACAATCACCAATTCTGCTAAACTGCAGCATAGAAGACATCCACTCTCTTATCCTACAAATACAACTACAGTACTCTAAAATTAACAACATATCCAATTCCATGTCCAGCTAACATACTGTAGTATACAAATTCCCGACCCAATAATTAAACAAGTTAATCGAGCGAAACTAACCGGAGTCAATGGCGGAATTCGATGAAACATCGGCGAACGGTGGTGGCGCGCGGAGGTACAGAGAGTGGAGAGGGAGAGGAAGATCGAAACTGAGGTGTAAGATCTACTCAGTAAGGAGTACCTTCTCACTTTCATTCAGTGCCTCCAGATTCTGGATTTTGGCAGCTTTCTAACCAATCATGTCCTTACGCTCTGACTTATCTTTAGCTTCTCTCTCCATTATCTTCTTCACCTTAGAAGCTCTAGCCTCAGCTTCCCATACAACAATCATTGCAGCTTCTTCTTCCTTTTGTTGTTAAGAGGTTTAAGTTGGTGATTTTGAAGATGGAGGTGGTGTAGTCCTGCACTAGATGCTCCTCTACACTTAGCAATTCCACCAGCTCCTGGAGTGGGAGCCTCATCATCATCATCAACACTACCACTCTCATCCATCTTGGTTGGATGTTCAGAGGGAGGTTCCTTAAAATCGTTCTCATCGATCTCCTCCTCGTCATCGCAAACCAAATTGATCACTGTTGGCAAAGTGGTGACCTGCCCATTGACTTCCTCCTTTTCAGAAAGGTAGACACTCATGCTGTTGGGCAAGGTAGGCAAGATTGTAAGCAATCCGCCTTTTAGTCTCTTCATCCACATCCAATAATGCTTTTTCAAGCATTCGTACAATCTCCTCAGAGAATCCTTCATGCATCACCGCAGCAAAACTGTAATCCTTTACATATAGGTGGCATTGATATACATCTCCAGATCAAAGGCCCTTTCCTTCTGACTTGGTTGTCTGTCAGACTGGCTAATTCAGAAAGATCAGCCCTTATGAGCTTTTGCCAAGACTTGAAAAGACAGAGATGTAACTTTATTGCCTTTTCTCAGAAGAACTTGTGCACCTCATCAGAAGACGATGCAAAAGTTGAAGGTACAATGCTTAAAGCCTAAAAGAGAAAGAACTCTTTTAGTTTCAAAGACTTTAATGATATCCGAGTTTGAAGGATGAATTCAGTTTTCGAATTACCTGAGTTTTAACTCCAGGCTCAGAAGGGTCTACCGTAAGATTGGCAACCTCAGATACTTCATTGCGAGGGTGACACAAGGTAGTATGTTCCTTACCAACTACTCTTTCGACTTGAGAGAATAACAATTTATACAGTAATGGATTGATCAGAGAATTATGTTTTCACAAACACTTGTTGTTATATGAGATTTCACTTACCTCCGGTTGGGGAGTCTCAGAAACAACTTGTTCAGAGACTTGGGCAGTCTCTGGAACATTCTCTTTTGGTGAAGCTGGGAGAGCTTCATCAATGTCCATTGGCTCAGAAGGAGTCGCAACATTTCCTTCTGGCACCTTTACTTCTTCTTGAGCCTAAGAAAGTAAACAATGTAAAATTAAGAATGAGCAAGAGAAAATATAACATTGCCAACTTCAGGAAGAATCTCAGCAACTTGTTCTTCAAAAACCTTGAGGATCTCTGGCAATTCTTTTTTAGCTTGTGATGTTTCCATCACTTTCTCTTCTTCCTCAGTTTGCGCCTGTCAGAAACATATACTAAGTTAGAACACTTCATATTTTTACAAGTTTAGAAAGGATTTTCCACTCTTTCAGATACTGAATGTACTTGTGGAACAGACTCAGTTTCTTTAAGTGTTGAGGCTTGGTTGGCCTCTACTTCACATTTTGATGAAGGCTTTGTAGTGTCCTCTGCAGCTTGTGTTTCTTCTTTTTCTTGTAACAAAGAGAATTTATGAGTGACATGTAATAAATAATGAAGTTTAAACAAGTCAGATATAGACTTCTTTGCTACATGAAGTGCTTCAGGTTGAGGTTGTGAATTCTCTTCTCGATTAGAAGATTCTGGCACTTCAGACTCAAGTTCCCTTTCTACTACTTTATAGGAAACCTGTTGCTCAACAAGATTTTCTTCACCATCCTCTTTTGTTGGTGTTTCTGACTGCACTTTTTCAGCAGATGGGTTTGAGATAGACACATTCTTAACCGCATCTTGCAGTCCTTGTGGTGTGAAGGCAATGCCAACATCCTCCATCACTACATCTTCCGAATTCAGAGACTTTTGAATAAAGTCTAATGAGCTCTGAATGGATGTGGTTGCTGCTTCTTTTTTATCAATCATATCTTCAGCAACCAGAGACTTGGAAGTCGTCTCAGAAACTTCACCCGAATTAGAAACAGATGCCTTCAATGAATTAGTGGTTATCTTTGTAGCTTTGAAGATCTGTGTGAGAACCATCTCATCATCATCAAATTCTTCTATTGTGAGCACAAAATTATCCATAATTGATATAGTTTATGTGGAGAGAGAGAGATCTTTCCACTACTCTTGCTTAACATCTTCTCCTCCCTGGACGCATCTTCAATGATGGGAATGGTAGATGGAATTTCTAGAAAAAGAGAGGGAATGGGAGTACTCTTTGCAGGAATAGTCTATGGAGGAGCCTCAGAAACCTTATGTTTCTTAGCTGCCCTCTTATTTGTTTTGGTTTTCTTGGGTGCCAACTTAGAAGGTGCTGGGTCTTCAGAAACCCCAGGCTCTCCTACAACCTTTCGCTTCAGCCAGTTGCCATAGTTGAATTTCCAGAGAATGTCACTGGTCTCAAGCTTCAGGGATTCTGAGCTTTAGAACATATGTCTCAAGAATGTAGCAAATCCTCAGACCATAGATGATTGTTCCCTTTGGCTCAGCAAGGCTTTTCTCAATCTTCACAACAAGCTTCTGAGAGCTTTGATAAACTTCATGAACATGTACTTACCCTAATTGAAAGGGCTTTCCTGATGTTCCATGATTTGGGATCTCATCAGATACAAAACTATCCATCTCTCCAGGCTGATCTGATATGCTCCTCCCTTTAGACCATCCAATGCCCTGTGTATAATACAGGCTAGCACATTCCAGTGCTTGTACAAGTGCCTCACTCTGATATCTCCCAAAATGAAAGTGGAGGGAGTGTCTGGGATAGACGTATCAGAGATCTCACTATAGGTCAACTTGGCACCTTTTAGTAGGATCTCATATTTGGGGCTCATCACATAGTCTTCGCCCTCATTGACCAGGCCAAATAGGTTACAGAAACCTTGGAAATCTAGGTCAATCACAAGGTTTTGCACCTTGATTTTGAATGACACTTTTTCAGTCCCGTTGACCAGTTTAGTAGTCACTTCTGAGTTGTTGTAAAACTCAAGAACATCCAATGAGGAAGTCTCGCTGGGAAGGGCTGAAAGAAATCCCTTCAGGTTTGCTTTCTTAAGCATAACGAAGACAGAAGTCCTATATGCCTCCTCTAGTATAATTTCTTCCAGATGTTTCGCCACAAAAGCACCAAAATATTGCATCCTGTGGTTGGGGGTCCAATGGTCTTGGTTAGTATCCCATTGGAATCTATTGTTAGAGATCTCCAGGTTGAGTGCTTGCTTTTTAGCAGCAACAAATGTAGTTGAATCCTTAGAACATGAAGCACGTTTGGGAGCCATTATATATAGTGAATGTTTAACTGAAACCGAGAAGGTTAGGATTCTGAATTAGTGCTTCTTTTTAAGAAGAACTAGAGATAACATACGAAGTTGCAGGTTTTCTTTCAGAAAATTTGAGAGAAAATGTTATTTTGATGTAAGTAAGAAATGTTGGATTTGCATTATGCATTTGTTAATGTGTACATTGGACTGGTGTGGTAACAAATAATGCTTTGCATTAATGCAAGTGGGGCCTCAACTATCTCGTTGCAGTGAGTTTCATCTAACTGTTTAATATCCTCCATTGAGACAAAGTGAATAAATCATCGATGGCTATCAATGCTTCTCTAGCAATGATTTCAATCAACAAATTTTACTTTGCCCTCATTATGAATTTTTGGCTTGGTGTAATCACAAG
This sequence comes from Plantago elongata, assembly GCA_036897095.1. NCBI lineage: Eukaryota > Viridiplantae > Streptophyta > Magnoliopsida > Lamiales > Plantaginaceae > Plantago > Plantago elongata. The sequence goes on from JAYMSP010000431.1 coordinate 33,227, forward strand.
TCACTCTTATTTTGGGAGAAGATAAAACCTTTGACTTATCTTTCTGAGATAAAGTCTTGTTTTATGTGTGTCACATATAAACGGTAAAAACACATAAACCTAGACATAGTTTAACTTCAGAGAATTATACTTGTGTACTATTTTCTTCCCCCACACGAAAGTGTTATTACACATTTCTGAGTTCCCGTCTCAAAGACCAAAAATACACTTCCATAGTATCTGAATACCCATTTCAGAAACTTGGAATTATTTGTACAATAAAGCCATATAGTATCTAGGTATCCGTTCCAAAAATTTAGCAACTCTCTGCAACTTTGTTCTCATAATCCTTAGCTTCTTTCATTTCTTGGGTAGCTCAATCAATCCAAGATTATGCCTCAAATTCAAGAATATGCTTTCTTGAAATGGCTTAGTGAAGATATCTGCAAGTTGGTGTTCCGTGCCAACCTTGAGTATCTCTATATTGTCCATCTCAACATGGTCTCTGATGAAGTGGTGTCTAACATCAATGTGCTTGGTTCTAGCATGAAACTTGGAGTTCTAAGTAATCGCAATAGCACTTGTGTTTTCATAGAAAATGGAAGTTTTCTCCTCATTGAGTCTGAGTTGTTGTTGTATCCACAAATTTTGTGATGCACAACACCCAGCGGAAGTAGCAATTGAGTTTTGCTTCTTGGTAAACCATGTGATACGTCTAGTTCCCAGAAACTGACAAGTTTCTGAGGTACTTTTCCTATCAAGCATAGATCTAGCATAGTTAACATCTGAATAGCCAACCAAACTCAAACCACTATCATTTGGATACCACAATCCAACTTCTACAGTACCTTTGACATACCTCAATATCTTCATATCAACATTGTAGTGTGATTGCATAAGATTTGCTTGATCTAACACACACACACACCAACTGTATATTAAATATCAGGTCTGCTTGCAGTAACATAGAGAAGTGAACCTATCAATTTCTTATACATATGTTATTCAACACTCTTGTCAGATTAAGTACAAGTCATCTTGGTTCCTATCCTCATATGTATCTTAGCATTCTTTTCAGAAGGTTTCAGATTAAACTTGTTGGGCATATCCTTTGCATACTCTATTTGACTAATGAATATTCCATCATCGAGTAGCTTGACTTGTAATCCTAGGAAATAGTTTAATTCTCCCATCATACTCATCTCAAATTTGTTCTTCATGAGATTAGCAAAGCATTCACAAAGTTGTTTGTCTTTAGATCCAAATATAATGTCATCAACATATACTTGAACAAAAAGTAGTTTCCCATCTTGGTTAAGGTAAACAAAGTTTTATCAACTTCACCTTTCTTGAAACCACTTCCCAGAAGGTATTTGGCCAAAGTTTCATACCATGCTCTTGGAGCCTATTTCAGTCCACAAAGAGCTTTATGTAACTTATAGACCATCCTACTTTATGAGGAAACTTCAAAGCATGGTGGTTGATCAACATAGACTTCCTCTGCAAGTTCACTATTTATATATGCACTCTTGACATCCATTTGGTAAACTTTAAAGTCATTATGAGTTGCAAATGCTAGAAATAGACTGATTGCACCCAATCTTGCAACTGGTGCATATGACTCATCAAAATCTAAGCCTTCAGTCTGGGTAAATTCCTTGGCAACCAACCTAGCCTTGTTTATGGTTATTTCACCTGATTCATTCATCTTGTTTCTGAAAATTCACTTAGTTCAATCACATATATTCCTTCTACAAATGGAACTAGTTTTCAGACTTTGTTTCTCTCAAATTGATCCAACTCTTCTGGCATTGCAGAGATCCAGTCATGATCCATTAATGCATCTAGTCATGATCCACTCAGCTATTGCTCTCCTAGTTATAACACCTTGATCAATTAGACCAATCACATCCTTTGCAGGATGATCTCTAATCCATTTCATACTAGGTTTTGAACTCGTTGGGTTACTATCTACGTGACCTGAATGTGAATCACTACGATTATGACTTGATACTTATTTAGTGATATTTTGTACACTAGGAGTGCGGTAAATAGCAGACACTTGTTCAGTGTGAGAGATATCTGGAATAGGACTTTCAGAAAGGATATTCCCAGAAAGGTCTCTAAGATGAATATTCTCAGTTTCCAATTTTGGAAACCTCACAGGAAAGTCTTCATCATTTCTAAGAGTAATCTGGTTGTTACTAGGCACATCATGCTTTTCTTCGTCAGACACATCCTCAATATTAGTGACAGAGTTTTTCCTTTCTGGTGGTTCTTCTTCAGAATCCTTAATCATAAGTTCTTTGAACATATTTGAGAGTTCTTCATCAAGGGGTATTTTCTTGTTTCCTTCATAGAATACCACATGAACTGATTCATCAATATTCTTTGTTCTCTTGTTGTATACTATGTTGTCTTTGCTATTTATAGAATTACCAAGAAATACAACTTCATCTGCCTTTGGTTGAAATGTTCTCAAGTATTCTTTCCCGTTGTTAAGAACAAAACATCTACAACGAAACACCCTTAAATGTTTGACATTAGGGGGTCTACCAATCAAAAGCTCATAAGGACTTTTGTCATGGTGTTTGTTTAACAAATATCTGTTCAGAGTGTAGCATGATGCATTTTCAGCATCAACTAGCATTTTCCTTGCAGCTTCTTTAAAGGTCCTATTCTTCCTTTCAGCAACACCATTTTGTTGTGGTGTCCTTACTAAAGATAGTTGATGTTGTATACCTTTTCACATACAAAACTCTTTTATGTACTGGTTGACAAATTAAGTACAATGATTTTTTCTAATTGTAGATACCTTGTTATTTTTTATGACGTCAAGCTTGTTCAGCAAGTTTGGTATCTCCACCCTAGTATCAGTTTTTGTTTCAGAAAGACAACCTAAGTAAACCTAGAGAAGTAATCTCCAACAACTAGACCATACTTCTTGCCTGCATATCTAGTTATAGATGATTTAAAGAGATTCATATGTAATAATTGCAGTGGTAACACATGAATGTCTGCTTTTGGGTTGAAAGAGGTTTTAGATTGTTTTCCTAATTGACAAGCAGAGAAGACACCTTCCTTTCTGAATGTTGTTTTAGGTAATTGAACCACAAACTCTTTCTTGGTAAGTTTGTTTAGTGTTTTGAAATTCAAGTGACTCATTCTCTTATGTCATAACTAGTGTTCTTCTGTGTGACCAAATTGACTCAGCATGAGACATTCTTCAGTTGTGGCAGATGTCCAAGCAGCGACATATAGACTTATTTTCCGACTAACAACCAAGACTGTGTACTTTGACTCATTGTTAATCAATTTGCAGAATTTCGATTTTGTCTCCACTGAATATATCCCTATTTGAGATTGGCTCATGCATAGAAGATTATATTTCAAACCTTTAACATGTAATATGTCAGAGATTGCAAGGGATCCCAATTTGACATTGTCATATCCTATAGAAGGATTTAATTCTGCTCCAGCAAACCTGATATTTGGTCCAGTATTACATGCTCTATAATCAACCAAGTTTGATTTGTCTCCTATCATGTGCTTCCCGTATCCACTATCAAATAGCCATTGAGCTTTAGTCCATGATGCGTTCTGCACAAAACATGAAATAGGAGTTAGGTTCGTGGCTCAGAAACTAAACCCTTTAGACTCAACACTCTTTTTGAGGAAATCCATTTCTGAATGAATCTCTTAGGAGTAGGTTTTTGTCTACTTGGAACATAAGGAGGAATTCTAGAATCATTGGATTTCAAATCAATCTTCCTTCTTGTAGTGTTCCTTGGTGTTCCTCGTGGTTGCTTCAAAGACCTGTCAGGTTTTTGAGTTTGCTTTTTAGCAAGCTTAGTCTTCCTGGCTAAGTTTCTTCTAGCCTTGGCATTTAGATTTTTAGTGGCTTGTGATTACTTCCACTTCTGATAATTTCTATAAGCAATTCTAGCTTTCCACCTTTGTTCTTGTCCTTCTTATAATGTTTCATCAGGACTTTTCCGATAGCACGATAGCCACTACCATTTCGAGCACCATTGGCTTTCTAAACACGATTTTCGGCAGCCTCACTAGTTTATGCATCATCCTTATATCCATAGAATGGTACAGTAGGAAATACACCAAGACTAGTGATGCTTCCCTTCCTAGTGATATAACATTGTGGATGATCACAAGTTAAGTGATCGTGTTTCTTTTCAAAATTCTTTTCCACACGTTTCTTTGAGATTTGTTGTTCCTTCAATGGTTTGGTCGCAACTACTTTATCCTTGTCAAGAACCTTAGATTTCTGACCAATGCTATAGGTTTCTTTGGAGCCTTTATGTTGACTTATTATAAAGGCTAACCTTCCATCACTCTTTTTCAGAGGGGTGGAATTACTTGATTGGGCGTCAAACCCAAGTCCTCCTTTCTCAGAAGGATCTCTTAAGATTGAACCTCCGTGAGAGTGTCACTAGCTTTCAAAAATGATTTGAAACAAACCTCTTTCTTTTGGAGTTCATCATTTTCAGAAAGAAGTTTCTTCAACTTCTCATTTATCTCATTCAAGGCTGGCTCATGAGAATTTTACATTCTCCGATATCTGAGACTTCAGAGATGCTATTTCATCGTCCTTTATCACATACACCTTGGTCAAATCAGAAATCTCTTTTTCAAGATTTTCATTGCATTCTTCCAGAATCTTGGTGTTTGACTCACGAACCAAAAATTCTTTCTCATATCGATCAAGTTCGCTCTTGACCAATTCCAAATCTTTAATACCGTCATCATCACTTTCGTAGTACAAGAATTGTGATGTGTTTATTACCTCATCAACCATAAGACATTCTTTAATGTTGGAGATGTTGGGACCTACTATCTCAGCAAATCCACACAAATCATTCTTCTTTAGGCCAAAGTCGATTACATCATGAGTAATATCACACAAATCTGGTGATGGTAATTTTGAATCTTTTGAATCCTTATCTTCAGAATCTCACTCAATATCTAGAGCATCAAGTTGAATTTGGATCTTCTTTCTTCCTTTAGTGAGCAATGCCCTCTGAGTTCTTTGAAAGTTCTGATCCTTTTTGTCACCCGTCTTAAGCTTGTTAAAAGCAGGACAATCACGTTTAAAGTGACCACCTTTCTGACAATAGAAGCAGATGTCATTTCCAATCTTAACAACTTCAGTACTATCAGCTTGATGAGCAGGATTGTTCAGTGATTTTTTCATATGAACGTTCTCGTACTGATGATAGTTTGGACCGAGATGCTTTCTTAGCATCTCTTTTGCTTTTCTCCTTTATATCTCTTGACTCACATATTTCTTTATGTGACATACATCAAGAGAATTTTCTTTATACACTTCCTTGATATCCTTCTTTCAGAAGTTCCTTGGGTAACTAAAAGCAATACTCTGCAACTTTTCAGCTCCAGCCAATCCTCGTTGAGTTGTCTCATAGTTCAAAGTGGCAAAATGTGAAAAGAGTTCCCACATTGAAGTAGAAATACTGGATATGCTCCCAATTTTGGTTCAAACTTCTAACAATGGTTTTTACCTTCTCAGAATTTGAGTATATGTCCAGAGTTCATGATGTTTGTATTCATAATCAACTTGTCCAACATCAACACGACCACTATCACTAGTCATTCAGCATTAGCGTTTCTCCGACCATCAGATACTCCAATCACTTATTTGAGTTGTCTGATTTTGATTGGTCCTTCCTTGATGAAATAGATCATCTCATCACTGATTGACTCAAGATGCAATATCATATTGTTCTTCCATTTCTCGTAATTCTCGGGCTTCAGAACCGGAGTATCACTCAGAGACATACCTGCACACTTAACAAAAAAAATAAAACGTCCTCGGAAAGCGACAAAAACCTTTACCTATCTGGGGAATCGAAGTTCAGTGCAGATGGTTTGGGAACCTCCTGCTCTGATACCTCTTGTTGGTCCAGGTAACAGCAAAGGAAAAGACTAGAAGAAGGGGGGGAGGGTGAATAGTCTTTTCAAACTTTTGTCGATAAATATGATTTGTCAGATACTTGAAGGTATATGATACTTATAATCAGAGAGTGGAAGTATTTATGTGATAGATAAATGAGTGGTATCTAAAGGTGGCGTAATCCTCCAACTAATCCACTCGGCCTTCAAAGACCTAGAATCCACTAGAATAAATAATGGAGTTCTCCTTACAATTGATCCTATTCTAAGAATCCTATAATAAATGGTTCCCAACCAAATGTTCCCCCTGAGTAGTTCCCTAGCTCCTAGAGCCAAGTACTTCATGTACTTAAGATAACCTTGGAGCTATTCCCTGATTTCCCTAATCAAGTACTTCTTGTACTCTACGTCTGAATGGTGTTTGTTATCTTGTTTGTCAGGTAAGCTTCTCTTTGTAACTTTTCACTTATGTCGAGAGTGCTTGAAGAAACAAGCCTACTTAATATACTTGTTCTGTGTATGGTAGCTTGCTCTTTACTGACCCAAGTTTGTGAGATTTGTTCAAGAGACTGAATCTTAGATAGTTATCCAACAATTCAAATCTTTCACAAATTACACTACTCGTTGAAGGATCAGGACACTTAGAACTACTAGTGAATTCTCGAGCTTGTTAGTCACAACAGATAGCTTGGAGAATTGTAATAAGAATGCTTGAGAGAATACTTGCTTGATTGTAGATATGAGCGTAGTTTGTGTGTGTAGTTCTCAGCCTATAAGTGATGAAATTTAAAGATGAATTTGATAGTCGTTTAAATAGTATCTGTTAGACGTATTTCAAATTCAATCCATTCACATCTAGAAATTATTACTCCAATGCGTATATCACTTTTCAGAGAAATTTTGCAAAAGGATAGTGACATTTATGTCCAACTTTAAATGCAATGTACTATATTTCGTCCTGTAGTCTCAACAAATGCATGTAGCTTTCTGAAGGATCACACATTCCATCTCTCAGAAACTAGTTGTCTCAGAAACTTAGTTGTGACTTTGTTTTGTGAACAAAACCAAGCCTTTACATAACTTTCTGGAAGCAACAATCTGAGGAGACTTTCCTCCTTTGTCTTCAGATACCTTTGTGCAAAAGGTCTTCTCCTTTGCGTAGATAACTCCTTCTTGGTCTTCTTCGAGCAAAATAAAAGTTACATTCAGAGACCTACCATCATATTACAAGGTTTCTAAAACATATCAAACTTGGTGTATTTATTCTTTACAATGGTCAACTGACCTAGAGTACTATACATCTTTCTGAAACTAGGATAAGTCATTGAGTTGAGTGATGAAAATACTAACAGATATTCCTAACACAAAGGGTCTTGGTATCTCAAGCTCTACTGCTCTTTACTCTACACCTATCAAAGAAAAAGATCTTTCTTTCTTTAAAAATGCAGCAAAGTTTGTAAAAGAAAAAGAAAAAAGCCTAAGAAAACCTCTGTGTGTCAATTTTTTCTAAAATATGGACACAAAAAACAATATTTCTTTCTTTTGAAAACAGGGAAAATTCAGCTAGTGTTTCAACCACTGTCGCAACCAATGTTACTACAACAGTGGTAGCAACATCAGCTGAACAAAAGGTGAATAAGAGCAAAGGCAAGAAAGTTTGGCTACCTAGACCTGATGATAAGCAATCTGAATTGAACCTATGATGAAATGTAGTTCTGTCTGCATTAAGTACACATCATAAAACTGTTTGGTACCTCGATAGTGGTTATTCAAGAGATATGGCAGGTACACAACAAAACTTGGTAAACTTTGTTGCACAAAGTTCAGGAAGGGTTACATATGGTAGAGGTACCCAAGGTAAAGTGCTAGGTAAGGGAACTCTCATACTTAAAATATGTTCTTTTTATTGAGGGTCTGACCACTAATCTTCTCAGTATAAGTCACATATGCGATGATGATATGAAAGCATACTTTGACAAAGAAACATGTCTGGTCTTCAACAAGGAGTATGATTGCATCATGATAGGTTCAAGATCTCAAGATAATTTATATGTCATGACTTCTAATCTCTTGGATAACCCTGTTGTGTGCGTTGAATCTAAGTCTACAGAGAAGTCATCGGATGAACATGTCTTCCGATCTTAAAAGAGGTGTCAGGCCCTTGATTAAAAGGTTTGGTCTTGATAACTCTAAGAACTGCACTTCACCTATGATCACCACTGTGAAACCCAGCAAGCAAGAGGTTGATACCACTAATGTTGACACTATGGATGCCACTGTTGATCCAACACTATATAGGTCAATGATAGTCAAGCTCATATTTTTGTCAGCCAGTCAATCAGATAGTATGCTCTTTCTTTTAATGTGTACAACATACCAATCTAATTCCAATCCTATTATTTTGTCTACAGCTAAACGTATTCTCAAATACATTTTTGGAACTGTTAGTCTAGGGTTATGGTACACTAAGGAAACTGACACTAAACTCATTGAGTTGAGTGATTCAGACTGTGCTGGGGACAATGATTATCGAAAATCCCTCACTGGTGGATGCTCTTATTTAGGGAAAAATTTGGTCTCATGGTATAGCAAGAAATAAAATTGCGGTTCCTTATTCACTGATGAGTCTAAGTGTGTTACTATGGGTAGTTGTGTCACTCATCTTGATTGGGTAAAAAATGTGCTACGTTGTGATGGTTTGTCGAGTGACACATGGTCAATGATATGTGATATCCTTAGCACCAAATGCATTACTAGGAACCTGAACATAAAGCATGTAGACACTAGGTACCATGTGCTAAAAAGCCTTAATAGAAGACATCATCTAGACACCAGCGGAGACTTCACTCTAAGAAGAGCTCTTGAGTTGGACATATGCTAGGAGCACTGTCACTGCCACTCTTATCATAACATCACTTATCTGCAATGGCACTTTTGTCTATGATATGTGTCTGTTGTTGCTTTTGTCTGTCCTGCTTTCATTTTTGTGTCTAGGTTAGTGCTACTGGATTGTTCTAATCTCAATCTCTCTTTCTCTCTTTCTCCGTTGTCTTAGTATGTTGGGTGTCCGGTTTGCTTGATTTTCTCCTCTCCCTTGAACTATTTTTCGAAGCAACTAAAAGAGCCCAATGATGGCTAAATAAAGAGCCCAATGAAGGACAACCAAGAAGAGTTCAATGGGGACCATGTTTTGTTGTGACGTAGCTATGGGTTTCACTGGTACTGTTGTAGTCCACAAGATTTTCTAAGCCTTCATTGAATCACATATTTGTACACCCAGTTCTATTAGAGACTCCCTACTTTTATGCTATGAGTCGCGTGTCTGCCTTCACTCTGCATAAGCCAAAGCTTTGGACGGGATTCATGCGCGTTCTAATTATTTGACATGGTTCGCCGACTCATAGTAACCCCCGGGTTGTCTTACATAGAAGCCCCAACCAAGTTGCTTTGTTTTAATTTACTTATTTAAGGGGTTAAGATAGGTAGTGGATTCCATTGGTTTTGAATTCAGTTTGGGTTAGCACTTGAGTTGACTTGTTTGACTGATCATTCAAGCTTTCATTATTCCTTAAGAAATCTAGAGTCTGAATTTACGGGGGAGTTCTTTTTTGGTGTGTCTGTAATATGGGAATGAGTGTTACTGTAATTGTTCGTCTCACATTGGGTTTGGTACTTGCAGTTTTGCTCAACCTCTAATATGATACCAGGAGTTTTTCTGAATTCGACTATCCATTATAATTTGTTATCTGTAGAGAGGTTTTGTTCCGGTGCACTATTTGAAAACTTGTTCCTTGGTTAGTCATAATATCATGCCTAAAATCAAAAATACTGCAAGTATTTGTCCGAAAATTGTTGTTTGTCATATTATTTTTAGTTGTGTTTAAGTGCAGGTATAAGAAACAAATTTGTCCCTTTGACATATGTGAGACTTACATCATCACGAAGTCCTAAGTCTGCTAGAGATTCAATGCACATAGTGGTTGATTAATTAGTGTCTCTTTGTCTTCCGATTCCTTCCCCCCTTACTCTTCTTTAAATTTTCATCTTTAAATATTGTGTTTTTCCTTGATTTTCTCACAATTACCTTAACTCCTTCTCTCACAATTATTAGTCCTTCTTTTTCTCTATGTTTCCCTCGTTGTGCCTCTCCTGTTCCTACCACAGTTCGATCGATCACAATGGACAAAGAATCCCTAGCAGCTAAAACATTGTTTCAACTCTCCAACCTCACCTCACCAGCCTCCTCTGTTAACCCTAGCCCTGACCAAGTCACCTCCAGCCACTGCCACCAATGTGACCTCCTTTGGTAATCCCGTAGGTCTCAAGTCCCATCATCAGGTAAAGGATGCTTCGAGTTCCCCACCGGACAAAACTCCGGCATCTGATGCTGCAAGCCCTAATTTAGGGGTAGCACCTGCTGCTGGTGAACAACCTCCCATGAAGCTGAAAGGTCATGCCCGCCTACGTGCTTTATATGCTCAACGGATTGCGGAAGAGGAGGTTTCTCAAGATGAAGCTGATGATCCTGTCACTAATGAAGCCAATGTTGATGACACTGTGGCTGACATTGTGGAAGATTCAGTGTCCAGCTCCTCTACCACAGATGATGCCACTGACAATATGGACGTGGACGATGAGGCTTCATCTACAGCTAAGTCCGTCAATGTGATGGATATAGATGAGGAAGCGGAGGAACTGCCTCTTCCTGCTCCCACACTGGCCCCTGTAGATTTCAGCCGACTAGCCTACTCCCTCAAGTTCTACACAAAGGACAATGCCTCTAATTGGCAAAAATTTGTGAATCGACCTATTTTAAATGAGACTCAACTTCACGAAGAAAATTGTAGGGAGCACAGGCTGTTTCAATTTCTGGAGTCTCGAGGACTGTTGGGCTCCGTCACTGATTTGAGGGCTTATGTTCCCATGGTTCTCAAAACTCTACTACAACTTATCGGAGGACTTTGGCATGGAAGGGACTCCCAAACATTGGAAGACATATATCCGAGGAAACATTTTCAGTCCTAAGCGCATTAATGACTATTTAAGTCCCCCAAATATTGAGGGGTCTGAGCTTGCTCTATCAACAGATGAAGTGGCTCAAGTTATCACTGTGGGCAAGGTCAATCGATGGACCTTTGATTTCAAGGCTAAGAATTTGAATGCCTTGATGATGCACTCGTAATTGGTTACCCACAACCAATATCACACCGGTTCCCATACCTACAACTGTGCTGCTCTACAAACTCAAACTGGGTATTCCTGTGAATTTGGGTGCTCGTATTTTGGAGAACATTGGGAAGTTTCCTTCAACAGGAGCTTTGGTAGATCTAATGTATCCGTCTCTGCTATATGGATACATTACTTTTAGGAACTTTGTTCTCGGTCCAACAGAGGAGCTCATAGAGCCGTTTCAGCCTTACTCGGTCTTCCATTGGATTTTGAGTTCCAACCGAGTCTAGGATCTCCCTTGGGTTGAACATGAGGAACCAGCCGTTGAAGAGGATATTGAACTAACTGTTGTTGTCACATTGGAGCTACCCTTTGTGCCAGGCCCTTGACCATGCCAGATCAGCTCATCATGTAACAAATTGAGGCAGTCGATGAACAGATCATTCATCTCCTTCATGAGCGCAACACTTTGGTTTTTCTCCTTTCCTCACAACAAGGGGGAGAATAGTGAGCTGAAGAAACACATGAAACACTTATGTCCAACCTTCCAGCCTTGCCTTCTATCCTTTGTGTCTTTTGTCTTTCTCTTACTTGTTTATGTATTGGTCTTTTGTGCTTTTTAACTTCTTGTCTTAGTCTATGTACTGTCCTTCCTATTTCAAAAATAAAAAAAAATAAAAAATTTGAAAAATCCAAAAATCTTACTTATTCTTATCTTTAGTTTATTTTTATTGTTTATGTATTTGTGTTTCTAGGAGTATTGAGAAGAAAGGAATTAAGGGGGACATTGAAAGTGCAAGATGTTTGACAAACTGTTTAAGCTAATGTTGCTCCAGTAGTCTCTATAACATCCATTGGTCCGGTTTTATGCACTTCAGATTTATTCAGTTTAGTTACCATTCTTCACTAACACTTACCTAGTTCCACGTGTGTTTTAGTCTTTGTATTTTGCAGAAGTCTTCTTATATCAAGAGAGACACCAAGCAAGCGTATCTTAACAAATATCAAGATTAGTTGGTTTCTTGGAGTGAACAAGAAGCAAAGGACTCTTGGTAGTTCAGATCTTATGGACTCTTGAAGATAAATATAAGCAAGAAAACTCATGGCCTTGATCAGTCCAGATTGAAGATCTATATATACATGATCGAGCTCAACGTGAAGAGTACTTTGTGAAAAGCAAGAACTCAATTGTCATAGCATAGATACTCTTTCACGTTTACTAGTATTTGAATCTTCTAGCTAGGTCTTCTAGATAGATTGATTTATAATATGGTTTTTCTATTATGACTAGTGTTTTGTGATTCAAGTCTCTTGGATCTTTTTGTAAATCCAATACTGTTTTAGTGGATATTTGCCGTCAGGCTTCGACAGGTATATATGTTATATACGTTCTAAGATCATTTGATGTTTGTTGTTCAAATTTTTCCGTTGCATTGTTATTTACTCTATCACGCAAACTGTTGCACCAACATATGTACAAACATAAGTGAAAACAACATATTAGTACAAAAGTCACGATCCTATATTCTTTCATATCATACTCGGTTTCAAGTATTTAGAACTTTGTATCCTAGCATTTATCATTTTCGTGTTCTGTTGCATTATGTTGTTAGTTCACGAATTCTTTTCAAGGATTTTCATGTGAAATCATTTGATGTGCAAGGTTTCCAGTAACGTTTTATATTTTCACAAGTCATGTTCATCGAATTTTCAAGCTCATGAACTAGCGCGAGTTGTATTTTTCATAATTCATCATTTAAATTCAGGGCGTTACAACTTGGTATCAAAGTCGTGCCAATCTAAAACCCGCTAGGGGTGGATTGTTGGCCGGATTGAGCATTTTCAAACTTAAAATTTCAAAATTCCATATCATGCTAGCATTACAAATTCATGTTAGGTATTGATCACTAGCCAAGCACCTCCCCACTTCGATAAGTGTACTTATGCTTATGATTGTATTTAAGTATATGATCTTGTTAGCTATGAATGTGATGTTTTTTCTGATAATATTATAAAGGAAAATAAAATATTCATGGGGGTGTATTCACACCTGTGTACATAGATACTATAAATTCACTACCATAGTCGATATTAGAGTTTACAAACTGAGACAATATCCAAAATATCTGAAGACATAAAAGAGACACACCAAATCAATTTATTTAAAATGGTGGAGAGAAACCCGAGAGGCCATTGAAACAGAGAGCCAACATATTTTCCAAGTCTCCCCAAGTCCTGTTTAAGGGGAAAACAAATGTTCCTTATCAAGACTAACTCCAATAGAGGAGAAAAATGGACCAATATTTAATAATTCAAAACAGCAGATAAAAGGCTAGATGATGCCTATTTTGCAAGACTCAGACTCATAGGATGTGCCATCATAGTCACATACAAGAAAGTAGTCCAATGGAATATCATCAGCAACATGATACCAGCTAATAAAAGCATAGTAAAGAAAGCAAAGTACTGCAGCAGGACAAAAGGAGAAAAGACCTTGTCAGAGAGCTTGGACCCTAATACAAAATACCACTAAAGAAATCCAGCTAAGATCAAAACAATAACATCCTTACTTTTTTTCTCTCTCAACCTGAGGCTTTCTATTTTTTGAGCCTGATCATTTCTTTTTTTTCCTGGTCCCAGTTGCAACCATATTTTTTAATGCAACACATTTTTATAACTTTTTTCTCTCAGAATTTTTTCAGCCATATATTATTTTTTTCTTGAAGTAAAGAAGTAAAAAGGAGAACCAAGAAAAAGAAGATAGACTTACCTAGTTGATCTAATGTAGGGAGTATGGATTTTATATAGGTAAGTAATCTTACTTTAAGAAGAAGGACACTACAACTTATAAAAAGTCTCAGAAGATTGAGATACCAAAGCTTTAGCAGCAAGCCTGTTAGCAGCATTATTACCTTTCATGTATAAGTTTTTAGATATTACTCTTAATGTAACACCCCATAAATCCGGATGGTGATACAATGCAACTAATAATATACAATAGATTTAATATCAAATTATAATTTTTTGAGAAGTTAACGTACACCACATCTTGTTGTCTAAAAGAATACGCTTGTCGAAAATACTTAACTAACAACTTGTTCCAATAATCGGAAGATTTAAAGATCTTGATTCATCAGTGGAAGCATCTTCTTGCATTCATTGATCCTCACTGGCACACGACCAATTCCACTAGAACCCGGTTCATCTAAAATATTTTAGGAAAATGGGGTGAGCTAAACGAGCTCAGTGGGTAACAGGTGGGGTCTTTATTTAAGAAAAAAATTTGTTAGATTGACTAAAACCACAATGCACATTTTGCGCTATCAACCTCATATATCATATCAATTCTTTCATAGTATTAATATCCCGACCGGGAGTTTGATTTCGACAATGCATATTCAATTATTGCACTTAACAGTCAGTTCTCTAGAGGTGGCCCCTACGAACTCGAGAGGTGGCTCCCACAGCAAATACGCGATGTAGCACTTCACTTCGCATGACACTTAGTGACTACCCTAATTCAAATCAAGGATTATTAAAAATAATATAGGCAAGTCCTCTAGAGGTGGCCCGTACGGACTCGAGTGGTGGCTCCCACCGTAAATACGCGATGTAGCACTTCGATCCACATAGCACTTACTGACTACCCTAATTCAAATCAAGGATTATTGAAAATAATATAGGCAAGTCCTCTAGAAGTGGCCCCTACGAACTTGAGTGGTGGCTCACACCGCCAATACGCGATGTAGCACTTCGATCCACATGGCACTTAGTGATTACCCCAATTCAAATCAAGGATTATTAAAAATAATATAGGCAAGTCCTCTAGAGGTGGCCCGTACAGACTCGAGTGGTGGCTCCCACCGCAAAAACACGATGTAGCACTTCGCTCCACATGGCACATAGCGACTGCCATAAATCAATTTAAGGACTCTTTTTACGCGAGGTTATCACCCTCATATTAATCACTTTTTACGCGAGGTTGTCACCCTCCCTGAATCTCGTTTTACGCGAGGTTTTCACCATCGTTTGAATCTCTTTTTACCGATGTTGTTACCCTCGTTTATTATTATGATTTGTATTTTCATTTTTATAACTTATTTTCCTTCATGATGTCTTAGATGTGTTATCGAGTTATACAATTATTGCGAAGGCGTTGTTAAAGGTGTGACAATCTAAATCATATCCTTGTACAATTTCATTTTCACTTGAGGAAGGTGAACCCCTAGGGTCAAATCTATTCCAAAAAGCTTTATTATGTATATTAGATCATTCATAATCATTCAATTAGGTCCTTGAGGTTTTCCGTGCGATAAACTTTGAATTCGAGTTCATCTTTAAATCGTCTGATTCTGGCAGATTACTTGTTCTTCAATGTAAAATACATTCCGGAAATAAAATATGTTAATTGTAATTGTTTTTATAATTGTACAATATTGATTAATGTGTTATCTATTCAAAACATACTTTGGAGACTAAAACACATTTATATATTGTCACTTATGAATTTTCTACCTAAATTGTTCAAGTAGTGAGCAATGATGGTAAAATATTTATAAAATATTCTATCTTAATTCAAATATTATGGTTCTTATTGTAATATGTATATATCTCACGTATACCCCATTTCAAAGTGTCTAAGGACAAATTATTCATGTTATAGAAGCATTATTTGGATTTTACCTACAGTACTTTGTTCTGCAAACACAACCAATATTCGATGACAACGAAACGCAGCTTGGTTGGTAAGACACTTCACCTCCAACCAATAGGTCGGGAGTTCGAGTCAACCTTTAGCCGTTTAAAAAGAAAAAAAAACAACATCTCGATCTTTCACGAATTTTAATTAATTTATTTAAACTTATTTTAATCTCAGAGATGCGTTATAATGTTTTGCATGTCTAGTAAAATTAGAAACATCAACAAATGAATGGAACTATTTATTTTGTATTTTACAAAAATAGGGCAAAATGCTTACGGGAATTGGGGATTCTCAAGATTTGAGCTTATTCTTCTTCAAAATCAACATGAAATCCATTAGATGACTTACCCAATTGATTTGGTGGACATGTTACATAATTAAGTTTGTTTTTAAGAGAAGAATCATTAATATTTCCTCAAAAATATGTGCCTGCATCAAGATTAAAATTAACTAGTTTTAGAAGAACATTTTAGCCCACCTCAACATTATTTTTCTTAGTGTTTTTGGTTAATTCCTTCACCTCTTCGAATTTGGCTTCAAAAATTGAGTTCCTAGCAAGTTTTGAATGTACTGAGATGTGTTAGAGAGTGAAGAGAGTGAAAAGGATGAAATAGGAGATGAGGCAAAATGATTTGGTGTGATTTCATTACCTTTTAACTTCTTTGTTGTAGCTTGATCATGAATTGAAATGTACCATTAGCTCTCTCATGTTGAGAACACAAGGAATATGTAGTTGCATGTGGAAAATGGTGGAAGATAAGTGGGAACTTGAAGCTTAAAGAGGTTTGGCTATGGAGGTTGAAGTGTTGGAGAACGAGAGTGTAATGAGGAAGAAGATGAGTATTGTGGATTTTATATTGACTTAGTCAATAAGATTACTTAGTCAACATACTATATTTAGCTTATTCTTACTTCTATTTTTGTTTCTTCTTACTTATGTTACTATAGGCAAGAAATAAGTTGGTCATAGGTCATTTAATTACTCGGTTGTGCTCGATTTTCATAGTAACGTTAATTTGGTTAACATTTTAGATTTTGATCCTTCGAAAAAGTAGTTTTGTAAGGCGTCGAGAAATTATTCGATCAAAGTAAAACATGTTGACGTTTGAAGGATGAGCATTGCTTCATCACCAGGTTACATCGACTCTTTGTGGTGTCCCCGAATGTGAGATTTTGCCGACTTTAATTTTATTAAAAGCCTCATATACGATGAATAACGTCATTAAAACATTTAACCTATCTCTCCAAATGGCCCGTCTATGAATTTTTATCAAGTAACTTATTTTTCTTTATTTAATAAACTATTTAACTATTTTATTTTCTTATGGGTCTTACAATCTTACCCCCTTAATAGAATTTGGTCCCCAAATTCACTTGTTGAATGACGTTAGACAATTCTTCCTCATCTTGTCCTCTGTTTCTCAAGTTATCCTCTCATGCCACAAAGGTTCTTTCGTAAGATCTATGCCATCAGAATACATTTGGTGCAGTTATTATTATTATTATTATTATTATTATTACAAAAAAAAATGGCTATGTGGAGAGAGAACGGACGGGGTTCAAAATTCGACGACGATAGTCCGCATGGACAGTGGTGTCAGGACGGGAACAGAATCAAGGTGTGGGGGCGTGAGGATCAGCAATACTATGAAGACAATTCAGATGGGGAGTGTAATATGGTTAGTTATAAGAAGAGGCAAGAAAGATTTCGGGAGAAGGGCTTACGGGTGCAGAGAATGAATCACATATTTCTCAATGTGTATGTATCCAATATTCCCCATTTGTGGACAAGGGAAGCTTTGGGGGGGGGGGGGGTAGCTAATTAATTGGAAACACGTCTCTGCAGTGTGGTATGTCATATAACAATTGGAGCACAGTTTCTCGGACTTGTCCTTATCTTTCTGATGGCCATTGCCACGCATTCCACTATTATTCAAAGGAGGTGGCCTGTAGGAGCCTGAATTAGACCGTGCTACCATTGCAGCGGAATCCATGGGGTTAGAAATTTGAGGTGTGTGAAGCTGTCGTTGAGCCTCTTCTTGTAACAAGGTAGAATACACTTGAGTTAAAGAAGGAACATGATCCTGAAGTAGAGACTGGATGCGCAAGTTATGATAAGAATCGTCTAGGCCAACCAAGAATTTCATGACAGCGTCCCTCTGTTGCGTTGCAGATACTTTCTGTAGCAAGTTACAGGTACACCGTGATAACATACCACAAGTGTAGGAAAGAATGGGTCGATAACTTATGTATTCGTCCCAAATACACTTATTGATTGTAATACTGGGTTACAATCTGAGTACCTTGGATAAACCACACAATGATTTCTCTAGAGAAAAAACCCGCGGCCATCAGATTTTTCATAACGAGACTTGATTTCCAACCATATTTCTCGAGCAGTTTTGCAATACAGCAGATTATTCCGAATATCTTCCTGAAGGGAAAGATTGATCCAAGAAAGAACAAGGAGTCAACTTGCTTCCAGGCCTCATAAACCACCATATCAGAAACATCGGGAGCTGCTGTGGAACCATCAATAAGTGCCAATTTCTTCTTGACACGAAGAGTGTGAATGGCAGATTTACTCCACGAGATATAATTTTCGCCGGCGAATATCACGATGATGATCTGTAAACCATGATGATCCGCGGCATGGACGAAGAAGGGAGAAGAAGCAGTGATCGCAGAAGTCATCCGCGGTTGTTGATCAGCCGGAGGCGTAGTCTTATAATCGTCAGAAGTGCTCGTCATTGACGGTTTGAAGAAGAATACAGTTACACAGGTGAATGAAGAACGTATCCAAAACTGGAACCCTTCAAAAAAAATGGAGACCAAGAAAACAATTGATCAGATACAAATCAATTTGAGAAACAATCGATCAGTGACAAATCGATAAAACAAAGTAAGCAGAAGATTACACAATATCAGGCGATTGAAATTGAGATTTCAACTAATACCATGTCAAATAGATGAAATAAATATCTAATTGTATTGAAATTGGGGGACACTCTCCAATGAATTTGATAACAAGTAAACTAACTAATGAGAGCAGTATTTATACTAAAGAAACTAACTGCTAATACTAAAGAAAGTAACTGCTAATGTAAAACAGAACTGTAATGCAAATAGGAAAAGGAACCGTGTTTCTCCAAAACACATTTAACTCATGTGGCGCCTCTAATCATCATCTGTAGCAATCTTCTGCTTTTTCCACTTATAAGCAGCTTCCATGATCTTGAGGTTTGTCGTCTGTGTTTCTTCTGGGAAGAGGTAGTCAAAGTACTCCTCATACACAGCTG